>CAJQZJ010027523.1:0-11457 GCA_907164525.1 Lophiomys imhausi | reverse complement strand
AAGAAAGAAAGAAAGAAAGAAAGAAAGAAAGAAAGAAAGAAAGAAAGTTTCAGACATGTTAGCATTACCATTGTAATCTGTATTCAAACCCATATTGTAGAAAAGGCAGTAGTCTCATATAACTTTTTACCATAGCAGAAGATGGAGAAATGATTTTGAGAAAAAAGAATGAACATTCTATAAGGTGAGTTCAGGGAAAACATACCTGTGAATCACAAGGGACAAAAAGCTCACTTGATCTTGTTTATAAAGGAATTGTAATCCAGCAACATGGCTGTTCCAGCAGGGGATCCTATCCAAAGACCTCCTACCTCTAGAGTGCAGGCATGTCACACACCTTTAATCCCTCTGACTGGAATAGAGACACACACCTTTAGTTTTGGCCTTTTGTTAACAACTGTTGTAAAGTGTTTAGGATAATTAAGAAATGCAAACTAATAGTCATTCAAGCATGTCATTTTGTTAGGTACTGGGGCAGTCTATCACAATTATTTTCTAAGTTAATCAGAAATCAAGTTGCTAAGAGACAAGCAATATTTGCTTATCTAAATATAAGGAGATAGATAGGTGGTCTTTAAAAACCTCAAGAGATCTGCAGAATATGGCATTCAAAGATGTTTTCCTAAGATTATTTTTATATTGAGACATGTCAGCTCCTGAAGGCACCCCCTATTCTACTCCAAGTAGAAGATGAGCATCAGCATTGAAGAATCTCCAATTGAAGATGGTTGAATTAGTGGCAAGCCTATCACTTGACAAGAAAAATCACTTGCTTGAACTGTAGACAGAATGCTGTCCAAAAAGGACAAAACTCGGAAGCAGGTAAGTTGACATCCTAGGTCTGCCAAGACAGGGTAAGCAAGTCCTTCATAATTTCTGCTTTACAATCTATGTCTGTCAAAGAAACAGGACTAAATGATTGAAGATTGATGCTGTAATGTATGGAGAGAAATTGGGAACTGTCCAGACAGCCACTGGTATGTCATTTCTTAGTTTTGGAAGCTGCTGGCCCTGCACTTCCTGTAAATTCAGATATATTTATCCCTCTCAGGACTCTGATGTGGTTGGAGGTGAGATATCTATAGTCTCATAGTTAAATTTTGAGTTGTTTAGGAATTAAGAGGGTGGTCTGGATCTAAGAAGAGGTTTTTAAAATTGTGATGTAAGTTAGGATGGAAGCTGAGTTTTATATAGAACTTTAAACTCATGGAGATGGTTGGATAGTAGAATGCTAGAGTGAGTTGCCAACTACATATGGACTAGACATTAGGAATGTATGCTAAGCCCTATAGCTCTCATAATTGTGGTCTAATTATTTCTGTTGTTTTATAATGTATTTGTTGTTATAAGAAAAAGAGCGATTGGTTGGACTGAAAAGGAGAGCTGTTGGGGGAAAAAGATATACCTAAACTTAAAAAAAAGGAAGTGGATGGTGGTGTTAAGGGGAAAGGGGGTGGGAGGGTGGAACCAGAGAGGGGAGAAGGGAGGGGGTTGCAATTGAGATGTAACTTGAAGAAAAAAAAAGATGCCATAATAATATATTACAAAATTAAAGTTTTATTGAATAGAAAAAAAAGAATATAGTCTCATAGTTAAGTTTGAAATTGTTTAAGAATTAAAAGGATGTTCTAGGTCTAGGAAATTGTTTTTTTTTTTTAAGTTGGTAATGCAAGTTACAATAGAAACTGAGTTAGGTATAAAACTTTGAACTCATTGAGATAAATAGATTATAGAATATTATTATTCTTTTCCAAATACATATTGACTGGACAAGTGTAATGTACATTATACTTTATAATTTTCACAATTATTGCCTAATTATTCTTATTATTTTGTATTGTATTTGTTGTTATAAGAAAAACAACCTTCTACTGAACTAAAATGGGGAGATGTTGGGGGGGAGGAAGATACACTTTAAATTAAAACAAACAAACAAAAAATAAGATAGGAGGGAGAGAAGAAAGAGGGCTGGAGGTTAGGACCAGGAGGTGAGGAGAGAAGGGGCTGTGATTGAGATGTAACTTAAATAAATAAATAAATGTTGAAAAAATAAATCCCTCTGACTGGACCACAGACATGCCCTTAGTACACACCTTTAATCTCAAACAATGATGTCTAATTGAGGGCCAGACAAGGGCAAATCAGAGAATGATTTGACAAAATGAGTCAGAGATAGGTGATACCCAACTCTCAAGAGAAAAGACAGGAAAGAGAGGCTACTCAAAATTAATGCAGGGAGAGATAGTGGATTGGGTTCTGGGCAGTTTAGCTGAATTTGAGTTCAGTTGAGTTTGAGCATTTCCATTCAGTTCATGCAATCAGTTCCATTCTGTCTGTAGAGTCCAAAAGCAGTTTTTCCAGCAGAACAAAGTGTGAGTTTATTCAGCAGTAAGTCTAAGAGGTTGAAACAGCTGCCAGGAATGTGGAACTGATTTCTTGCTGCCTTTCCTTTGTTTTGAGGTTTCCAGTACAGGTGGGTGGGTTTGGAGGAAGGAGAGCAGCTTGTGTAATGATGAGCAGGGGTTAAAGCCAAACAAATATTGATGGGGCAATGTAATGGTTTCTAAATGTTAATTAATTGGTCCTGCTTGTTGTCTGTTACTTACATTGTCTTTGATTGGTTGAATAAATGCTGAGTAAAGACAGAGGTAGGCAGGACTAAGGCATGGACTTCTGAAACAGAGATGTTCTTGGGAAAAAGAAGCCTCCAGGAGCCAGAAGAAGCCTCCAATACAAGCAGCTGGAGCAAGAAGGAGGGCACACGCCATGGGTTAGAGAAAAGAATGTCATTTCACATGGCCTGGAACATCAGCATAGCATGGAGAATAGCAGTCCAAAGGGACATATGTATATATGGTGTTATATTTGGTTAATGGAATTGTGAGCTAGCTTAGATGGGCTAAGATTGCTCAATTCAGGTCAATGCCTGTTAAAATCCATAGTGTCCATGTGTGCTCATTTATAATGACCAGTTAAGGATTAACAACTGCCAAAGCAATTAACAATAATATAAATATTGTTAAGCAATTTAATTATTTCTACAAAATATGTTTTCTAGTTTAGTTATGGTCTATATTAAAGAATATTCATTTAACATGTAAACCTGGGCTTCTCTCATTCTAGGTCATAAAAGCTGTTTTTGTATTGGGCAATACTAAGATGCGTAACTGGTTAAAGTTCTGAGTATAAGAAAGTGAGTGATCATTGTTAGAGGGTCATCTTTATTAATCTATCCCCATCAAGTATCAGGAACTGTCACATAAGAAGCCACAGAGGGGAAAAGAACAATTAAGGAGTTCTGTAAGAAAAAACAAACAAACTGCTGGACATGGTTATACTACTGGTGAATTATCTAGTTATTCCTGCACAAAAGCAAACCAAATTCTGGATATGTGAGGAACTAGCCAGGACTAATTCCTAATCCATGGGCTTTTGCCAGTTGACTGCTGTTGGCAAAGGAAGAATCATTACTTAGTATATGTCTATGGCTGGATTGTTTAATGTGTGGCAACAGTTAGATTTTCCATTCCCCAGGGGATGACTTTATACCCATACAAATACTGACAAAACTAATTGAATTTGTGTGTTATAAAAATAAATAAATAGAAGAGTTATACATTTTGGAGGTGACCACATTGAGCAAGATTTGGACAGAGTTGAAGTGAGATGGGTGTGTATTTGACTTTTTGTGTTTAGTTATATATGTGTATGAGATTTTCAAGAATAAAGAAAAATATTTTAAAAGTTAAGCCTCTAACATTATTTTGCTTAAACTGGATTTTGAAAAATATAAATGAGAATAAAAATTACATTTGTCTTAAGAGAAGATACATTGCTTCTTCATCAATATGGTTTTTCCAAAAGTTTTTTTATTGATTCTTTATGAATTTCACATAATTCACCCCAATCCCACTCATGTTTCTGTTTCTTCCTTCACCCTTGCAACTTCCATTCTGAATATGAAATACCATAAGATAGAATAAAAAAAAATGTTGGTGAAGCTGTGTTGGGTCACAGTGTGTTTCTTAGTATACCCTTTTCCCACCCATCTTCACTTGTAAATGTTCATTGCAATGAGTATTGGTCTATTTTGAGGTCTCTGGCTTCAGGTCACTATCAATACTTGATCCTTACCAGGACAACTCTCAGATAGTTGTTGATCTGTGTCATGGTGAACCTGCAGCTTTTGACTTCTCTTTCTCTTCCATCTATCCACCACATACTCCATTACTCATTTTCCATTACTCTATCACACATCATAGTGGTACTTACAGCAGGTGTTTGAGTGTCTTTGGGGGGCTATCTTCGCTGATGTTGCCAAGATAGGCATATCAACCTAGTTTTCTGTCTCTGTAAAGGCATGTCGTTTTCTAATTGTACAAATCTCCAGTGACAAATTTTAAGTGTAATATTTGTCATGGATTTATATTTACTAAATTTGATATCTCTTATATCATTATGTCTTTCCCTAGAATCTAAGACAATGGTAATATATGTTCTGAGAAATCTGAACAAATTTATTTTTGTCTTTCTTTTTATTTAATTTTTCTGTTTTCATATTTTTATCTGTGCATTAGAATACTTCCTATTGTTGATTTAGTTTTGCTTAAGGGCTGTAAGTATACATGTATTTTCCAAGGAAAATGCTTTAAAAAATCTTCACTTATAAAAGTAAATTTTCTTTACTAAGAGTGCTTGATTATAATGAAAATATAACTTTGCTTCTCTGTCCTTTAGTCACATCAGATTCTCAGATTCCTCATTTCTCAGTCAAACCAACAAACAAACAATACCTCTCTAAAAAACAAAAAACTCATGCAGTGGCTGGTAGGGTATATGGCATGTTTACTATCTTCTTTTTCCATTAACATTGGACTTATTGATAACATCTTGCAGAGTAATGCTGGTATGGGAAATCTTGAGATTTTGGTCTTTCTATGTTGTTCATGAACAATTGTACAGTGAGAACTAAAGAAACACACACTAGACAATATTGATTAGTTGTTTATTTATTTATTTATTTGCCTACATTAAAGAACTGTCATAAACCTAGGGTATTGGATATCTGTCAGCTCATGATTAGGCTGATCTACATTTCAATTACAGGTCACCCAGGCCTACATAGTAATAATGTATCAGAAAGAAGCAGAAACAGCCAAAGAAGAGGAAGCAGAACAGAAAGAGGAGGAGGAGGAGGAGGAGGAAAGAAAGGAGAAGAAGGAAGAAGAGGAAGAAGAAAGCAGCAGGAGAAGCAGTACCTGTTGTATATTTCAATGATCTCAGTGTATGAAATCAAGGCAGTTCCCACTGCCTGCCAAGAAGGAGTTGGACAAAACACAAAACCAAAATGGTACTTTTGTAGACTTTTTGTCTTATTTTGCTTTGTTTGGGCTTTTTGTTTTAATTGTCCTATTGGTCTTTTTCTTGTATCTTTTGGTTTCTGTTTTTTGTGTTATTGTTATATGTGTCTGTGTGCGTGTGTGTGTGTGTTTCTTGTTTTGTTTGTTTTTGTTTTATTTTGTTTGCTGTTAAAGATAGAAAGGGAAAGGGCATGGGTTTGGGTGGGTAGGAAGGCGGGAAGGAGTTGTGTGAGTGGAAAAGTATAATCAGAATATATTGCATTATTTTTTCAATTAAAATACTAAATATCAAGAGTAATTTATAAAAAATGTTCTAGAACCATGCAATTAAGTTACAATATATTAATATTAATTATTTAAAATACCTCATAACGCTTTAACTAAGTTTGCATCTTTGCAATGGGCTGCATTTGTAACTATCATGGTATTCAGTAGGACACAAGTTGTACATAATTTAAATCACCCACTTTTCATATGCTTACTGCTGAGAGTTTTGCAAAGCCTCAATCCTAGTTTGCAAGCCTCTGCTAATAATCAACCATTCAATAGATTTTACCTTATGATTGTGGCAATAGGAAGCAACCTTCATCATGACCCTAGAGACATTTCTAATGTGTAGTACAGAAATTGCAGTTTTATTTGAACACACTGAAAGCATTAAGTGTATAGTGACTAAGTAAAAAATCAGAAAATAATTACTAGTGATATGCCTTTTTGGTTTTTTTCATAACATTGACAGCTAAAAGCTGCCAAAGGAAGAGTGAACACCAGTTATATGCAAGTGTGAAACATAATTTTCACCTAAATGCCACCCAGCCTTGCCCTAGGAATCCAAGGAAGGAAGCAAGGATGCATGGTAAGTAAAATATAAGAAAATATAATTTTCTAGTTAAGTAAACAAGAAGAAATGAGAGGTACATTGCCATTTGGATTGAAGTGATATATGCAGTTTTTTTTTTCTATTCTTCAAGGAATGATATGGTGTCTGCACATTCTAGTGTACTCATATTTAAGCACTGGCATTGACGAGTCATGTAACTATGAACAACTCATTTTTATAGTCTTATCTCTTTTTTTGAAAATGTAAGAGATTTCTAATAGGCAGTGATTTCTGTTTGCTGATATCCACCATGAACACCAAGACATACATGTTATGCAGAACAGGACACACAGCACTGCTTAAAACTGAAGCAGTTAAATATGTTTTTTAATACTCAAGGCATAGAGAAATTTTATTTATTTTTTGTTTTCAAATAGCAAGAGCCTATTTGCTACAAAACTTTTAACTTATTTGTCACTTGTATTTATTATATATTTACTTTTACCATTTATTGTACATTGATCTGGGCACTGAGACATAACAAGAAACAAATACATTTTGTTAGTGTGCTAAAGGACTTGTCCCTTCTGCAATCTTTCTTTCAGCTTAAGTGGTCTAGGTAGAATTCTGTCTTTTAGGATGACAAGAGGATTTACAAAATTTACTTAGTGTTCATGTAAATGAGAATCATAGTCTGAGTGTCAATCATTTTTTTAAAAGCTAATATACACTATACCCAACTGTGATGGTAATTAGAAGGGATTTGAGAGGCAAATATCATTTTCAAAAATTCCTGAAGTTTATTATGAGAACCCCTCTTAATAGTTGCTCATCTTAGCTTCTGTTAAACTGCTTACTTTTACAAAGTCCCTTTTTTGGCTGCTGAGTGAGATACTAGGACATTTTTTGTTTTATTTTGTTTTTTGTCTTGAAAAATCCTGAGCCATGACAGGGGAATCGGGATAACCCATCCCCCAAAAGGAGAAATCCCTGGTAAGTTTCAACCTAATACCCAGCCAGCAGATTCAGAAACCACGCAGAGATAATCCCCACCCTGCTGGGCACTCCCAGGTCTCATACAGAAGATCCAATTATCTGGGAAAGTTTGCGACCCTTGGAAGTGAAGTAGCTCCCCTGCAAAGTGCCTTTTCAGATCACAGTCTGTGATGTCACTGGCCAGTTTACAAGCCGCGGGAGCGGAAAGGCTATTGGAGCTGAACTGCAGGTTTACCCCCTACAGCAACCAACTGTGAGATATTTGAAACTGTCCTATATCGAACTTTTGTACTAGTAAGTGACCTTCTGGCTGGGAATCAGAGCTTACTTGTACACAGCTCTGCCACCTGAATTAATTAGGTCTCCACCTGGGAGGCGGAACTGAATGACTCACCTTATAGGGGTGGAGTAAGGAAACTCCTACACCACAGTGACCCCTTTGGAACGAAGTCCAGGAGACAGCAAAAAAAAAAAAAAAAAAAAAAAAAATTCCACATGGCCAGAGGCACCAGACCAAAAAAAATACAGAGCGAAATGTCTCCAACAAAAGAAAGCAACGCTATTCCGTCCAGTCCGAACCACCTCACCACAACTGAAACACATGAAAACAATGACAATTCTACATTATGGAAAGTGATAAAGTCCCCTCAAGAAGAACTTAAAACTATGAAGGAATTCAAAGAAGCCACAATTCTACAAGTCAAAACAACAAATAACATCATTAAAGAGCTCCAAGCCAAGGTGACCCAGCTTGAACAGGAAAAGGATAAAGCAATGAAAGATCTCCCGACAAAAACAAGCAAACTGGAGAAGGAAATGTACAAAATGAACACTACCATTCAAGACATGAAAATAGAAATGGAAACAATAAAGAAAACACAGTCAGAGTTAAAAGAAGAAATGGAGAATCAAGAGAAGAGAACAGGAACTACAGATGTGAGTATGAAAAATAGGATACAAGAGATGGAAGACAGGATCTCAGGCATGGAAGATTCGATGGAAAATCAGTACAACATCCAAAGAAAATGAGAAAGCTAAAAAAATCTCTCACCCAAAACATCCTAGAAATCAAGGACTCAATGAAGACGGAACCTAAGAATTATAGGCATAGAGGAAAGAGAAGACTCCCGACTCCATGGTCCAGGAAATATCTTCAACAAAATCATAGAAGAAAACTTCCCAAACCTAAAGAAAGAGATGCCAGTAAAAATCCAAGAGGCTTACAGAACACCAAAAAGATTAGATCAGAAAAGAAACTGCTCTGGTCACATAATAATAGAAACTCCAAATGTAGAGAACAAAGAAAGGATATTAAAAGCTGTAAGAGAAAAAGGTCAAGTCACATACAATGGCAGACCCATCAGAATCACACCTGACTTCTCCTCAGAAACTTTAAAAGCTAGAGGGGCCTGGATGGATGTCCTACAAGCCCTGAGAGAACATAGGTGCCCAGCCAGACTACTATACCCAGCAAAACTCTCTATCAACATAGAAGGAGAAAACAAGATATTCCATGACAAAATCAAATTCAAACAATATCTCCTCACAAACCCAGCCCTACAGAAGATCCTAGAAGGAAAATGCCAACCCAGAGAAGAAAACTACACCCAAGAAAACAGAGGAAATAGAAACCTCCACAGACACTAAACAAAAGAGAAACACAAGACAGCCAGCTATACCAAAATAATGGGAAATAACAACCTCTGGTCAGTAATATCCATCAACATCAATGGACTCAACTCGCCAATAAAAAGAAACAGACTTATAGACTGGATCCGTAAACAAGACCCATCTTTTTACTGTATACAAGAAACATATCTCACTATTGAAGATAAACACTACCTAGAAATAAAGGGCTTGGAAAAGGTTTTCCAAGCAAAGGGACCCAAAAAACAAGCTGGAGTAGCCACCCTAATATCAAACAAAATAGACTTCCAATTGAAGTTAATAAAAAAAGACAGAGAAGGGCATTACATACTCATTAAAGGAATTATCCACCCAGAGGTCATCTCAATATTGAACATCTATACCCCAAATACAAAGGCACCTACATTTATAAAAGAATCGCTACTAAAACTTAAATCGCACATCGATTCAAACACTTTAATAGTGGGAGAATTCAACACCCCACTCACAACGATGGACAGTTCATCAAGACAGAAGCCAAACAGAGAAATAATGAGTCTAACAGAGATCATGAACCAAATGGACATAACAGATATCTACAGAACGTTTCACCCAAACACAAAAGAATACACCTTCTTCTCAGCACCTCACGGAACCTTCTCCAAAATCGACCATATAGTTGGACACAAGATAGCCTCAACAGATACAAGAAAATTGAAATAACCCCTTGTATCTTATCAGACCACCATGGAATAAAGCTGGACTTCAATAGCAAAAGAATCAACAGAAAGTCTACACTCACATGGAAATTGAAAAACTCTTTCCTAGAGGACCACTGGGTCAGGGAAGAAATAAAGAAGGAAATCAAAGACTTCTTAAAATCCAACGAAAATGAAGACACAATATACCCAAACCTATGGGACACAATGAAAGCTGTGGTACGAGGAAAGTTCATAGCACTAAGTGCCTTCAAAAAGAAAATTGTGACAGCTCATATTAGCGAATTAACAGCTGAACTGGGTGAATTGGAAAAAAAAGAAGCAAACCCTCCCAAGAGGAGCAGAAGACAGGAGATCATCAAACTTAGGGCTTAAATCAACAACTTAGAAACAAAAAGAACTATACAAAGAATCAATGAAACCAAGAGTTGGTTCTTCAAGAAAATCAACAAAATAGACAGACCCTTAGCCAAATTAACTAAAAGACAGAGGGAGAAAACACAAAACAACAAAATCAGAAATGAAAAGGGTAAAATAACAACAGACATTGAGGAAATCCAGAAAATATTTGGATCCTACTTTAAAAATCTATACTCCACCAAATTTGAAAACTTAAGTGAAATGGACAATTTTCTTGATAGATTCCACCTACTGAAGCTAAATCAAGATCAGATAAACAGATTAAACAGCCCTATAACGCCTAAGGAAATAGAAACAGTCATTAATAATCTCCCAACCAAAAAAAGCCCAGGGCCAGATGGCTTTAGCACGGAATTCTACCGGACCTTCAAAGAGGAGCTAATGCCAATACTTTTCAAACTCTTTCACCAAATGGAATCTGAAAGAACATTGCCAAACTCATTTTATGAGGCCACAATCACCCTGATTCCTAAATCACACAAAGACCCAACGAAGAAAGAGAACTTCAGACCAATCTCCCTCATGAACATAGATGCAAAAAATACTTAGTAAAATATAAGCAAACCGAATTCAAGAACACATCAAAAGTAGTATACACCATGATCAAGTAGGCTTCATCCCAGGGATGCAGGTATGACGTTGATATGAAAATGTATCAACGTCATTCACCATATAAACAAGATGAAAGAAAAAAAAATCACATGATAATCTTGCTAGATGCAGAAAAGGCATTTGACAAAAATGCAACACCCCATTCATGCTAAAAGTTCTGGAGAGCACGGGCATACAAGGACTGTACCTAGAAATAATAAAGGCAATATACAGCAGACCAATGGCCAACATCAAAATAAATGGAGAGAAACTTGAAGCATTTCCTCTAAACTCAGGGAAAAGACAAGGATGTCCACTTTCACCATATCTCTTCAATGTAGTACTTGAAGTTCTTGCTAGAGCAATAAGACAACTAAAGGTCATCAAGGGGATAAACATCGGAAATGAAGAAGTCAAATTATCCCTATTTGCAGATGATATGATAATATACATAAGCGACCCCAAAAATTCCACCAGAGAACTCTTACAGCTGATAAACACCTTCAGCAAAGTGGCTGGATACAAAATTAATTCAAAAAAATCAGAAGCCCTTCTTTATACAACAAACAAATGAGCTGAGAAAGAAATAAGGGAAACAACCCCATTCACAATAGCCACAAACAACGTAAATACCTGGGAGTAACTCTAACCAAGGAAGTAAAGGACCTGTACAACAAGAACTTCAAGCCTTTGAAGAAAGAAATGGAAGAGGCCTTTAGAAGATGGAAAGATCTCCCAAGCTCATGGATAGGTAAGATCAACATAATAAAAATGGACATCCTACCAAAAGCAATATATAGATTCAATGCAATTCCTATCAAAATACCAACACAATTTTTTATAGACTTGGAAAGAGCTAGTCTCAATTTCATATGGAACAACAAAAAGCCCAGAATAGCTAAATCAATCCTGTACAGTAAAAAAA
>CAJQZJ010027522.1:0-21121 GCA_907164525.1 Lophiomys imhausi | reverse complement strand
GGTCCATTTGATTCATGGCATCTGTGAGGTTCATTATTTCTCTGTTTAGTTTCTGTATTGTTGATCTGTCCAGTGGTGAGAGTGGTGTGATGAAGTCTCCCACTATTAATGTGTGAGGTTCAATGTGGGATTTGAGCTTCAGTAGTGTTTCTTTAATGAATGTGGGTGGTCTTACATTTGGGTCATAGATGTTTAGTATTGAAATTTCATCTTGGTGGATTTTTCCTTTGATAAGTATGTAGTGTCCTTCCCCATCTCTTTTGATTAATGTTGGTTGAAAGTCCAATTTGTTGCATACTAGAATTGCTACTCCAGCTTTTCTTTTGGGTTTATTTGCTTGGTATATCTTTTTCCAGCCCTTTACTTGGAGATAATGTCTATCTTTTTTGCTGAGGTGTGTTTCTTGTAAGCAGCAGAATGTGGGATTTTGTTTTCGCATCCATTCTGCTAGCCTGTGCCTTTTTATTGGGGAATTGAGTCCATTGATGTTGAGAGATATTAGTGACCAGTGATTGTTACTTCCTGCCATCTTGATGTTGGTGGAAATAGTGTGTGAGTGAGCTTCTTTTCTTTTGGTTTTGCTGCAGGCATGCTATTTGCTTCCTGTGCTTTCTTGTGTGTAGTTAACCTCTTTGGGTTGGAGTTTTCCTTCCAACATCTTCTGTAGAGCTGGATTTGTGTATAGATATTGTTTGAATTTAGCTTTGTCATGAAATATCTTGTTTTCTCCATCTATGTTGATTGACAATTTTGCAGGGAATAGTAGTCTGGCCTGGCATTTGTGGTTTTTTAGGGTCTGCAAGACATCTGTCCAGGCCCTTCTCTCTTTTAGAGTCTCTGAAGAAAAGTTAGGTGTGATTCTGTTAGGTTTGCCATTATATGTTACTTGACCCTTTTCCCTAGCAGCTTTTAAAATTCTTTCTTTGTTCTGTATATTTAGTGTTTTGATTATTATGTGGCAGGAAGATTTTCTTTTCTGGTCTAATCTATTTGGAGTTCTGTAAGCTTCTTGTACAGTTATAGGCATCTCTTTTTTTAGATTTGGGAAATTCTCTTCAATGATTTTGTTGAAGATATTTTCTGGTCCATGGAGGTGGGACTCTTCTCTTTCTTCTAGTCCTATTATTCTGAGATTTCGTCTTTTCATAGTGTCCTTGATTTCCTGAAGGTTTTGTGTCAGAACTTTTTTAGATTTGACATTTTCTTTGACAGATGTATCAATTTCTTCAATTTTATCCTCTGAGCCTGAAATTCCTTCTTCCATCTCTTGTATTCTGTTGGTGATGCTAGTGTCTGTAATTCCGATTCTTTTCTTAAGGTTTTCCAGCTCTATGGATGTCTCGGATTGGATTTTCTTCATTGCTTCAACTTCCCTTTTCAGGTCTTCCATTCCTTTAAGTGCTTTATTCATTTCCGTCACCTTTGCAGTACTTTATTGTTGCTCTCTGAGGTGTTTGATTTCCTCCCTCGGGCCTTCTATTATTAATATAAGTGTAGGATTAAGGTCATTTTCCTTTGTTTCAATTGTGTTCCACTGTCCAGAGTTGTCTGTAGCATTATTGCTAGGATCTGGAGACATCCTATTGTTTTGGGTTTTTTTTTACCATGTTCTTGCGCTGACCTTTTATCATCTGATTGACCCAGGTGTTGTCTATTTGTGTCTTTTGTCAGCTGACCTTGATGCTCAGGAAAACTCCCTGCCCTGGGGGTTGGCTGATCCTGAGATCCTGGTGTTTACCTCCAGATGGCAGGCAGGTTCCTGTAAGAGACTGACTGGCTCTCGGAGAGGAGGGTGGCTGCCGCTCTCCTCAACTGCTTGTGACCCAATTGGACCAATATAGAGGGAATTGGAGTGGGGAGAGGGCTAGCCTCTGAGGACCTGGGAGCTGACAGGTCTCCTCAGAAAGGCAGGGAGAGCTGTGGTTGGGTCTGTGTTCTCCTCTCACTGACCCAGTCATTCTGGCTCCCCAGCTAGGCTGACTATGCAGGCAGGGAGCTCCACCCACAACAGATGCCAGCCTCAGTGTGCCTGTTGCTAACTGCCTCAGATGCTTGGGTGCTAGGGTGAGTGACCCACCTGCCCCACTATTTGTGGAGAACACACAGTCACGGGCTCTGTTTTCAGTCAGTCTTGGCTCCTAATTGCTTTGCTGTGACTGGGTTAGGTCTCTGCCTATCCGCTACAGTGCACACTGTGCCGCCATGTTGGAAACTCTGGAAAAAAATAATCTCACTTACCTTTGCTCTTGTGGTGCGGCTGTTTTTCCCTCTTGGGTGTACAGGCCCGCGTTCAGGCTGTGGATATCAGGCAGACAGGCGGGGCCGCTGGTCTGTGGCTGGAGCTGTGGGCTGGATCCGCTCCTGGTCTAGATCTGTAGCCGGAGCTCCTCTCCAGACCGGTGACGGAGCTGGCTGATCTCAGGGTGGTGTTCCTGGGAACTGCATGGGCTGTTTTACCTGGTGACAGGTCTCAATGTTCGCAGTGGGAATTCAGACACCGTCTGTGTTTCACTGTCAGCTAGGGGACCTCACATTCACTCCACAGTGACTAATCTCATTCACCTACTACTCAGATGCACTGCTCTATGGTCGGCGCCATCTTGGATCCACCTGATTTTTTTTTTAACATTAAAAAAAAAACAAGTTTTGAACTTCAGAAATTCCTTCTTCCGCAAAGGTCAGGCTAGGGCACTGAACCCAGCCTAATGACGGTGCTATTCCACACCTTAATCACAAGATCAGATGTGGTTAAGTGTATGTATCTTAGGAGCTACTCTCCAGCATGCGCAGGGAAATCGCTTTTTCTTTTCTTAGGAAGAGGCTGGCAAAGCCTGGGTGTTCCTCACCCTCTTACAGCCCCAGTAAACATACTGTGCATGGACTGTGCTGATTCACCAAGAAGCCAACGAGCTGGATTCAGGCAGACAGAAGGTGCTCTCTGGCCTGCTGCTCTTCATGAGAACATTTGGACATCTCAAATGGCAGCCCCATAGTCTGGTCCCACGGATCCTGCATGCATGAACATGTAAAGGGTCCCCCTGCTATGTGACATTTAGAATAAACACACTTAAGCCCCTCTGTCATACAGCACAGAGTGTTTATTATTTCATCATGTGGAGCAAAGTCAAGATTCTGCTTTTCTAAGAAATAAATGAGAGGGAATAGCCTTAAAACAATGTTATTACATTTTTTTCTAATAAATGGGTTAACAAAGCCCATACAATATTTACAGATGTAGAAAAACTCAAGTTGTAACCTCTGGTACTTCTCTAAGAACAGACTTTTTGTGTGTTTTCTTTTGTTGTTGTTGTTCTGATTTTTTTTTCCCTTTTTTGGTTTTTTCAGACAGTTTCTCTGTGACTGTCCTGGAACTCCCTCTGTAGACCAGGCTGGCTTCAAACTCACAGCACACTGCCTGCCTCTGCCTCCCAAGTACCACCACCCAGTCTTTTTTTCCCCCTTGAGGCCACGTCTTACTATATAGTTCTAGGTGACCTGGAAACAACTATGTAAGTCAGTCTGGTGTTGAATTTAGGACAATCCTCCTGCCTCTGCCTCTTGAATGCTGAGCTGCTAAGCAGGCATCATCACATCAGGTAAAGAGCATGTGTTTCAATGCCCTACATTTCCTAGCTGAAACTGCTTGAGCTGGGGGTGTGGCTAGGGTACAGAACTATGCTACATGCTCAAGGATCTGGGTTTCATTCCCAGCATTGCTGCTTTGTTTTGTTTTGTTTTGAAAAAATAAACATCTGCTCCTGACTGACAGCTCACATCTGGAATATTCACACACCAACTCAGGATTTGTGAAGATTATGAAAGCATTTTATGAGTGTGAGGTAATGATGAAAAGAATCCCCCTGGCCGACCCACTCCTAAAGGTACTGTTCTCACTACTCAGCTACCTTCCAGGAACCAGAGGCTTACCTGAGGGTTGCCAAAAACCCACTGAAGCTGAAACTGAAAGCCAATCCTCCAAAGGCAAAGGAAGATTATATAACCTATTTGCATTGTACCTGCATACTTCATCTGTAACCTTCAGGTGGGTTTAAGGGTTTAAACTTCCCTGTGTGCAGGGTGGTCTTCCACACTGCTTTGATCTCTTGCTCTTATCCATGATGTTCAAGTGAACTTTATTCTTTTCTAAAAGGATATAGCTGGAAAATGATAAAGGTTTAGGGTGCTGAGGAGCAACAAAAAAGATACAGAATGGAGGAGAGCTCTGGAGTTTAGAGATGACTTAGAAACAAAGCTTCCAAATGACTGCCAGAACAGAGGTCCCCAGCAATGCTGTCTTCCCCGATAAGGATGATGCCTCATCTTTCGGCTTGTTTTTTCCTGGTTCTTCTTGGAGTTTTTTGTTACACAAATCCACCTGGCAGCATCTGAATTGTAAGTTTGACAATTCTAATCGGCTTGCAATGAACTCGAAATTACAATCCGAAAATCTCCAACACTGGTGATAGGCAAGCCTTCCTGTGGAGAAACATACATATGGTAAGAAGCCATCCAGTGGTCCAGGGAAAGACACCCTCCTCTCCTCCCTGATCCCTCCCCATCTATGGCAGGTGGGAGAGCTGGCCCTGAGTCAAGAGAGTGGAAGAACTGGCCATGTCCCTCACCAGCTGCAACCAAGTGCAGGCGGGCCCTGCACCTTGCCTGGACAGCAGGGTAGACCTGGCCCTGGTTGCAGGTCAGCCTGCCCAAGAGCAGGAGAGTGGAGAACTGCAGGCTGACCAGCTCAGATACCTCTCGGGCCCAGATTCAGTGCTTTGAGTTGGCCCACCTCAACATCTACCCCATCAATGAACTGCTGGAGGGCATGAAGGTGTCCGTCCTGACTCTATAGATCCAAAACTGTAGGATCTGCATGACACAGGGCAACAACAGGCTATCCAAGAGGAATCCCAATGAGGTTCTAGTATTGATAGAGTACCAGAAGCCAGCCAGAGGCCTCATACCCAACCAAATGAACATTTGCAACCAAAAAAGTGTGGACAAAAGGGTATACTGTGGGGTACACTGCAGTTTCCACAAAATGATTTTTTTCTCTGTGCGGGGCAGGGGAGTTGCAAGGGTGGAGGGCAACTATGAGGGGATGGGGAGATGAGTGGGATTGGGGTACATGATATGAAATTCACAGAGAATCAAGAAGTGAAAAAGGAGGAAGAAGCAGAAGCAGCAGCAGCAGGCACTACTCAGGGTCCAGTTATAAACCTGTCATTCTGTGTCCTAGAGCTTAGCCTATGGGAATAGAGAGGGTTAGGCAGAAACAGGCATCCCAACTCAGTGTAAAGGGAAACAACCAAGTGATGGCACATCTCCAACATGCCAAAAAACAGAGAATTTTCCATAAATCTGAAGTCTTGTCAGAGTCAGCAGAGTTTTGTGTATGTGTGTAAGTCGAGGGAGAGTTATGGGCAGCTCTACTTCTATTTAAGAGGGAAACTTGGTGATACCTAAGATTTTAAATACATGTTGTCTCTGATCAATCAATTCTACTTTGTAGTAAAAAAAAAGACACAATACTAAAAAAAAAAAGGCAAGAATGCAAAAAACATCTATTCACAAAATCTGTTTACTACATTGTGATGAGATAAAGATTATGTCATACCTATAAAGAGAGCTAATATCAAGAAAATGGAATAAATCAAAACAAACTATATGAAAAATTCAAAAAAAAGGAAGGAAGAAAGAAAAGAAAAAGAGAAAATGGAATGATCTCAGTAGCCGCAGAATGGGGTGGGGGGGGGATTTACTACTTTTTCTATCTTAGCAGTGAATTAACAGGCTCTTCAATGAGAATGTAGAAGAACTGCCCTCATCCCCTTCCCCATGGAATCCAACACTTTGAACACAAGGCCTATATTTTCAGCCACACTCAAGGAATTTACATAAGAATTATCAGATACTCCTGTTTTTAAAACAAATCACCTTTGATTGGTTCTTACTTAGTGGAAAGGTTTTCTCCTCTCTGGGAGAAAATACCTTTGAGGACAGTCTTTATTATCTCTTAGAAAGGGTATTATCTCATATACCAGAGCACACTGAAATGGTCATTGCCTCTACTATCATTAATCATGACCATTTATCTGTCTTAGAGCTAAAACCACTAAAAATAAAGGGCATAGCTGCTGGCTTCTTCCCTGTCTACCATTTCCTAAATTCTTTTTTTTTTTTTTTTCGAGACAGGGTTTCTCTGTGTAGCCCTGGCTGTCCTGGACTCAATTTGTAGACCAGGCTGGCCTCGAACTCGCAAAGATCCGCCTGCCTCTGCCTCCCAAGTGCTGGGATTAAAGGCGTGCGCCACCACTGCCCAGCTCATTTCCTAAATTCTTAAGTGGAGATTCCATAGTTCAGCCAACTTCCAAAGGCAGATAATACAGACTTGTGCATATTATGTTCCTTCCCTTGTTCATGAATGGCTCTTCCTCTGAAGCTACTGTCCTGGGCACTTGCAGTGGATTCTCAAATGAATAATTTTTCTTAATAGTTGTGTGACATTTAATATCCCCTGAGCTCATCCCGGGTCCCTCAGGACTCCATATGTACTAGATACATGGAGTCAGACAGAAGAATAAACAGTCATTTGGGACAGGCAAACATGTCATGGAAAAGTTTTGACAAATAAGCTTTCTTCATCTTTGCATCCCTAGCTCAGGTCCTGGTACACTTCTGGAGACTCCCAGAAGTTTGGGAAGCAGGCACTCTATCCCTGTTGACAAGCCTGAGTTTTGGGATCAGATCAATTTCCAAATACAAATCCTATGTGGGTTGCCTGACTTTTGCCTGTTCTGTTGTCTGAGCTTCCTTTTTCTCATCTGTCACATAGGAAGACTGCCCCAAGGGTTATGTGAGAGGTGTTAATTTGTAAAAAGTATATAGGAAATACTTAGTGTCCAGTACTCTGTGACCAGTTGCTGTTAATAAATAGCGGCCATGAATGCAAACTGAGTGAGATTTAGAGAGGTCCAGGTTTCCCAGGGTCTCCCCTGACCACACTTACACAGGAAACCCAGAAGCTCTTACCGGATACAGCGATGAGACAGGTATCCATGTTAATTGAACAAGTCATATTTGATTTGCATGAAGAAACTGGATCTAAACAGCTGTAGCATCTGAGGCTAACACCTATAATCATAAAGAAAGACTGTTGAGTTCTGTTAAACAGCAGTGACTTAGGCCCTGGAAGACCCCACCACAACCAGAAAGCAGAGGTCCAGGTCAGCTTTCTTAGTTTTATCTTTTAATTAAAGTTTTGACAATTTCATACATGTATACAATAAACTGTAAACACATTCACACTCTCCCTTTGCCCTCCCTTATTCCCTCCCCTTCCTGTTGAAACCTTTCTTTCCCCCCAAATAGAGCTGTCTGAGGCTCAACCATCATTCTGATTGACACAGAAAGTTCATGACCTTTGGGGCAGGCGAAGATAACTCAGAATGTTGATTTTTTTTCTCCTCCTCCTCCTCTTCTTCTTTTAAAATGGGTGTGCAAACATGTGCTAGAAAACATTCTCACCAAAGTCACCTGACTTTTACTCCAATGTAGGCAGTGACTACCTTTTATCCCATTGGTGGGAACTTAACTTCACAATGTGACACAATTGGTTAATCCAGCACAAAGGGGAAAGAAGGAGGTTCAGGAAATATGGTCCCTTGTCAGCTGTTAGGAAAACAACAACAAAGGCATTCCTCCTAACCAACCAACTACTTCAGAGGAAACTGGAGGTCATCCAGGCCCTTCACCTTGGGAGGGAAATGCCTATTAGGTTTAAACTAGGGACTAATCATACCATGCTTCCCTCCAGTCTTAAGAGATACTAGCAGGCCCACCAGCCCCTGTGATTCTGTGACAGGCTCCCAGGCATGCTCCCCCCACCGCATCCCACCCTTACTCCCCACACCATCACCTTCAGGGGAAGAAACACTAAATCCAGGAACAGAAACTGCCTTTCTAACTTCAGCATCCCTGGGTCTCACTTGACTTGATTTTGAAATCCCAGCTGCTCGGGGGAGCAGTAGAGGGGTAGAGAGCTTGTCTGAGTTCATGAAGCAAACATCCTATATATCTGGATTCTAGAAGAATGTTAATTGTCAAGGAGTATAGAGACTTCATGTTAGGGTAGAACTCGCTGAAGAATTATCCCAGACTCAAATAGTATGCAACCAGTAATGAACATTTATTAATCCAGCATGCAGGGATCACCATTTAGGTAAAAATGGCAACTCAGGATAAAGGTATACAGGCCTTTTAAAAACATTTAGGGGAATTCCAGGAAAAGGTAGATAATTTTTAATATAACTGGAGCATTCAAACTAAAAACACAGGCGCAAGCAAAAGCCAAAAGCGCAGGGAATCTTTACTAGCATTCATGAGTTTATCATAAGACCAGATACGCACATGGAATCCGTGCTTTTGGGAGATGGAGGAAGGCAGTTGGAGGTTAAGGCCAGCACTGGTCACATAGCGAGTTCAAGGCCTGCCTGAACTACATGGTACTCTCTCCAAAAAAAAATCAAACAAAAACTCTACATAACTGTGCAACTGGGAAACTTCCACCTAACCTTCAACTGGCAGGTGAGAATCTGCAATGGAATGACATTAAATGAAAACTACCAAGAGAATCAGTTAACAATGCTATAAGGGTTTTACAAGCAAAACTATACTCAACTACATTGTACATTTCTGGGTTGATAATCAATACTTATTGGTATGAAAAGGCATTTTTAAAGATAAAATAAAAAGTCTTCACAGATTAGTACTTTCAAATAACACAACTAACTGATTCCGTGATGGGGAACACTAATCCTGAAACCATAAGCAACATGCTATCCTCCTAAAAAAGATTTCACTCATTAGCAGATAGACATTATACACTGATAGACAACACTGTGGATTTTGTCAATTAAAATTTTATAGAAATTTGTTTCCTCTCTTGTTATTATATGAGCCGGCATTGTGTACTTGATTTTTACCTTTTGCCATGTAAAGCCTAAAGTTTGCTATCTGGTCCTTTAGAGAAAACGTTTAATAGGATATTATCATTGAACGGCTTCCTGCTAGGACAGACCTAGAGCCAGAAGTACACAAAGACAAGACAACAGGTATGCACTAAACTCTTGTGGATGGGCAACCCAGTCATAGCAGAAACATTAAGCCCTGGCTCCCTAATTCTAAAACAGAAAAACAACTAGTTACTGACTTTTTTTTTCCTTCAATTTTATAACATGAAGACAAGGTAAAAATGAATTATAGTCAGTATATATGAGAAACAGAGGCAAGATTCAGAAAGGAATCTTCTCAATTCATGTGGGTGTGGAGGCATATCCTTCCCCCACACCAGAGATAATGATCTTCCTGTCACAGGGCTTACACCATGACAACAGTACTTGGTAGCACCCACTCACAGAAAGATATTTTAAAAGGTAATATGTACAGTCTCATAGAAGGATGCCCTACGTATGTCATGACTAAGTCCAACGTGGGTTTGGAAACCCAAATGATGACCTTTAGTTTTAAGGCTTCCGTTTATCACCAGGAAACAAAGAGATGTCTTGTCTTAATATCTTGTCTTAATGTTTAAAATGAAGACAGTTGATAACCATTGTGGACCAAATGTTATGTTACTACTAAACAAAAGGCCCACTCATTCTGTGTTAATGTCTTTTTAAAGGTATTTGGGGATTTGTCTAAGCTTTAAAGAGGGCTGGGCAGCTTGAGAACCTGAGATACAGACATAACTCTGGACCTGGTCCTGCTACATCAGTTGCTCCATCAGCCTCTGAAGAGCAATAGCTAATTTATTATTACTGCAATTTTTAAAAGGCTTTAAGGTGCCTCAGGGGTCCCCTGGAACTAATTTTCTACTTCTGGGATTCTTTGAATTCTTTATAAGAGATGGTGACGTGACTAGGGAAATTCTTTTTTTAGTATGAAAATTGTCCCTTCAATAACTTTCTCTTACGGCATTGAATTATCACTGAGACAGAAAAATGGTAAATCTTTTTAAATTTCTAACTCCCAGGAAAATCCTCTTGCCTAGTACTTATTTGATGTGGTTTAATCATGGGAGGAGGGAAAGGACAACTTGTTCAAACTGCCAGTGTTGGCTTACAGACTGTGGCAGTACACTAGGCTGTACTGCACGGAGATGGCAAGGATGCTCTGGGGTGTATTGGATACCTTCTTCATTTCTGGATTGAGTTTTCTTTTCTTAATGTTGGGCTTCATATTACCTCAAGGTTTAGATGGGAAGTAAAAAGTCTGATGAGGCTAACAGTCTTGAAATGAGACACTGTACAGAGTTGGAAGGAGGAAAGAAAGACTTGTTCATTGTGATACTTTCTGTAGGTGGCCAGTTTGTTTCTCATAGGGGAACCCTGGATCACCTGTCATGTTGGCTCCTAAGGAACTGCTGTTGTAAGCGGCTCATCAAGAGTTGAAATTCATGTAGCTTTGTTGGGAATATGGAAAAGGAAGCAAGCCACAGGAGTGCCCCATTCAGTCTGAGAAGATCTGGATGATTCTTTGCATGCAAAAATGACTTGAAGCTTATGTATAGATACTTGTACCAATCCATCTTCAGCTGACTGAACGTTGTATGATAGCCCTTCTCCAAAGCCGAGGTTGAATGTTCTAGTTTCACCACATATTTTATAAACACATTTCCTTTCTTTGAATTGGCCTGTAGATTGTAGGTCTCTTTTGTATATAACCTCTATTCTTTTGCTTTAAAAAAGTCTGTTCATATTTAATGCCCTGTATTAGTCAATGATTTGTGTTCAACATTATTTGAACCATTTGCCATTACCGAAAGAGAAATATTTATTTGTGTTTTGAATAAAACTGATATAGGAAAAAAGAAAAAAAGAGAGAGAGAGCATGTTCAAACCCCAGAAATCTCAAAATTGGGGTCTCATCATGAGAATGGAAGGTATGGAACAAGCTCTCTCCCTACTTCTGCCAACTTAGGAGCATGTAAAGACAACCCCCAAACATCGACCTTCCTTGTAGCATGTTAACAAACAACCCCCCAGTAGGTCACAGAAGAGCTCCGTCATGTAACCAGTCTCTGGGACCTTTCCCCATATAAATATGGCATTTCCAGCATTTCAATCTCAATAGAATGCATTCACCCCCAAAAAATCCCTCCCCAATTCCCACAGTTAAAAGACCCTCACCCAGCCGGGCGTGGTGGTGCACGCCTTTAATCCCAGCACTTGGGAGGCAGAGGCAGGCGGATCTCTGTGAGTTCGAGGCCAGCCTGGTCTACAAAGTGAGTCCAGGACAGCCAAGGATACACAGAGAAACCCTGTCTAGAAAAACCAAAAAAAAAAAAAAAAAAAAAAAGACCCTCACCCATCTCAGAGTTGAGGAGATTATGAAGAGATTTTGGGAGAGCTAAGACCACCATGATACATAAGCAGCAATAAAGAATTGCTGGTTCACCAAAGAGCTTCCCTCAGAGCTGCCGTGATTTCACCTAAAGGAATTTCCACGTTCAGAGAAAGCGCTCTCAACTCCCACCTACACCTTTCTGGGTGCTGGCACTTCCTGGAGAGAATGGGCACCCACAGCTGCACAAGTGCTTTTCTCTTAAGGTCCCACCCCATAGACAGAAGAAAAGCTGCCAGTCTTTGGTGGTGCGGCAGGGCCTGGAGAGGTGACTGAACCGTAAAATGAGAGAGTGAAAGCAGGATCCTCAGCCTGCAGGCAGGCCTCCATCAGACATTCCTGCTTGATCTCCTCCAGCATCAGCATGAGAAACCTAAGGATACCATTTCTCTACAGTTCCTTCCTTGGGTTAGGTGTAGATACATACATACATATGAGAAGTAAAGAATGGGAGAGGAAGGATGCTGTGTCAGCCCGGTTATTTGAGGACCAGTTTATAAGATAACCCACAGAAGTGAGTTGGTCTCTAGCTATAGTCAGAATTCGTGACAAGACTTTAGATGGAAAGGTCAAGGCCAATGCCAATGTTGGGAACTTCTGTAGGGCAGACATATCCCTAGCTAGCACATTGCATCAGCATTCCATTGTCTGTGTACCTGTATGTTAGGCCCTTCATAGAATTGTTACAAATAGCGAGCTCAAGTAGTGTCATCCCGATTTTGGAAGAGAAAACTAAAGCTAAGATATTAACAATTGTGTCAAATGTCACTTGATAAAATGTCTCAGTGACAGAACTGAGACTCAAACCCAGACTATCAGTTCTAAAACTCAAGACTGGTTTAGCCAGGATATTTTCTAACTTCATTCAGTTGGAAAAAGTAAACAATGTAGATTTTAAGAGAAGACAGGTTGGCCAGGTGGGCAGTGGTGGCACATGTCTTTAATCCCAGCACACGTGAGGCAGAGGCAGGCGGATCTCTGAGTTTGAGTGAGTTCCAGAACAGCCAGGACTGTGACACAGAGAAACCCTGTCTTGAAAAACTGATAAAGAGAGAGAGACAGAGAGACAGAGAGACAGAGAGAGAGGGAGGGAGAGGGAGAGAGAGGGAGGGAGGGAGGGAGGGAGGGAGAGAGAGAGAGAGCCAGGACAGAGGGGAGGGGCTTGAACCTCTGAGCCACTTCTTGCCCTAGTTCCTAGAAAGAGTTATCCTACTCTAACTTCTGTAACAATCGAAAAATCTGTACTACTTGATTTTCTTTATTACAAAGGATCAAATGTTATTTATTTCTTGCCGTTGACACACTGGTTTGTGACCAGAAAAATTCTCCTGAATGCTTCCTTGGATCTTAGACAACAGCAGTTTAAAAAAACAAACAAACAAACAAAAACACTTTCAATCTCTCTATCCTTTTTCTTTCTCCTCTGCCTTTAGCTTCACACACAAATTCTCTGAGGAAGGAGACTAAGTATCCCAGACTTGCTATAGGGCAGCTGATGGTCTCAAACTGAGGCTTGGTCCCCAGACAGTTGCAGATTATTATGACGGACTACTGTAATGACAGGAAATGAAGCAGGAAGAAGAATTAAGAATGAGATATGATGTGACAGAGGTGGACCCCCTTACAGCCCACCACACCTACGGTTACCAAAGGCAGAAAAGAGTGGTGAGCAAGAAAGGAAGTCGTGAGATGGAGTGTGTCCCCTTGGCCAAGTGACTTGGCTTCCATTCTCTCCACTGTGCAGTGGACACAGTCCCGAAGCTCTTACAGAAAGTTTGATTAGGAACAAAGGAGATGATCTGGCACAGTTCCTGGTGTGTAAGCAGTCGGGGTATGTCACTGCCAACACTCCAACACTACAGGAGCCTTTCACTTTCTCCTGCTCTTTGTATTTATTGCTGTTTCTTCCTACCCTCCCCATCCCTACCCTCCCCACCCCACTCCCAAAAGCCAACAATGGCTAGGATGTTTTAAGACTATGACACGGGCAGAAAAATAACACTTGATCTTTAAAATAACACAAAGTGGGTGTTCCCATTGTTACAAACGAGTAAAAACAGCTTTCTTCAGAAGCCAGGAGAAGGATGCCCAGACTTGGACGGTCTCAGGAGTTGGCAAGTGAACAGTAGCTTGGGAGTGGCCTACAGTGAGTAAAAATCAGGAACTTCGGTGGCAGGCTAAGGTCACATTTGACATGTTACTTCTGGGTATTGTTGAATGCATTCAAACTCTCTTGTGAGTGTTACTTCATAAGTTCATAACCCCCTTTGGGCTTCAGTTTTGTTGTTTTTAAAAAGGAGGTAGGCAATCTACTAAATTTGCATGAGGGTTAAAGAAGTAAATGTAAAATGCTTAGACTAAAGATAGGCACGCACATGTGCAAGCTTTAGTTTATTCAGTGGTTGCTGCTACCATCTTGACCATTATCTCAGTGGCACAGGAAAACGGTGGTGTGGAAAGACAGAGCTCAGAAGGCTGACCTCATTGTGGGCCCAAAGGTGTTTGAATCCAACCTAGACTGCTGCTGTTACTTTCTTCTGTAAAGAAAGCAACCATGCTCCTCATTGAGTACATGTGTGTGAATCCCTAACCCCAGGAGCCTTGGTTCTAATAGGATGGCAGGCTCCCTTTTCACTTTCCCAAGGAAGTTCAGAGGTGTCAGGTTGTCCAACTCAGCAGTGACAAAAGCCATATGCTCCATATCAGAGAAAGTCTGGCTGCAGACTCAGGCTGTGACACCTTCCCCATTTGAGACCTGTAAGAAGGCACCTCCACTTTATCTATCTCATCATAGTCTCTGATACTTACTGTCTCTCTGTATAACCATGGCATTAATAACTCTGATAAACTCTTACCCAAAAGGACAATCCACCCAGTTCCCTGCCTTGTATCCCACACCTGAGATCTGTCAAAAAGGACTTGTGTACCATGTCTGCTACAATGTGGTAGGACAAGAAAGAAACTTGATCTCACCCGTTAAAACAAACAAACAGTTCTGTAAACCAGGATGGGCTTTATGTTAAAACAAACAAACAGTTCTGTAAACCAGGATTGGCTTTATCTCAGTCAGACACCCTATGGAAGGCAAAGCATTAAAACTGTCACTCAAGCAAGATCTGGAACACTAGAAGCCAGGCCTTGATGAGGGACTGGAGGCCAGTGGCATCAACTCAGACTCCCAGAGGCCCCAGAAAAAGTAGCATCATGACCACGGGCAGTCTAGGGGGTCTGGGTCACTCACCTGTGGAACAGAGGACAGCCAGAAGAAGCAGGAGTAAGATAAGTCGACCCTGAGCTCTCATTGTGCCTGTCCACCAAATCTGGAATGAAGGAGAGTTGTCACTGACCGACAATACCTTCTATTTATCTCTAAAACCACAGGCTAGAATCAAAGAGGTCTTGGGAAATGCACAGAAGACTAACAATACAAACAAGAAACTTCCACTGGGGTAGAGTAGATAAACTAAGGACAGTCTTAGTAGGGCTGTGATGGTCCTCTCCCCTTGCTTTACTTCCTCAGCTAGTGAAGAAATGTTCATCTTGGGGAGAAGAACAGCTATGCAGGAGTCAAAGGCTCAGGCAAGAACTCTGCCTGACCTACCTTTGACCCTCAAATGCTGCAAACCCCTTAAGAAACTTAGTCCATATCAGCCAGTGTTTATGGCCACACATGGAAGTAAATCCATCCTCCCCTGGGATGCTTATCCAGCATGCATAAGGCCCTGGGTCTGATACTCAGTACTGCAAAAAGGAGAAGGAAATACTGTCTTCCCCAAAAGAGTTGCTTAGTCCAATGAAAACGGGAGACAATTGATTCGCGTGGTAGCTTCAGCGGCAGTCCTCACCGACCTGTCCAGGCTGCTGGCCTGAGCTGGAGTGTCCTTTCCCGAGGACAGCCCACCAAGTAAAGAGAGTCTAAGCAAGCTTCCAGAAGGCACCCAAAGGCATGAACAGCAGAGCCTATGTACAGATGGAGGCCCTGCTGTTCATCTCAGTGTCTCTTCACTTTAGGGAAGGAAGGAACTACTGGGTAACTTTGGTAATTAGTCCGTACTACATAAATGAAAAGGTGGCAAGCAATAAGGAACAGGTGAGAAGGCAAGTGTGGAAATGCCTCGAACTTTTCTTTCACTCAAAAAAAAAAAAAAAAAAAAAGACACAAGGTTCAAAACCTCCCTGCATGCCAAGTTTGGGGAGTAGATTTAAGAAGCGTCCCAACCCTCCTGTATATCTTGGGACCCACCCAGAAACAGGGTGGTGACACAGCATTTTAAACCATGGGGCTCTACATGTTTTTCTCCTTAGACCACAGGCCAAGGCTCAGGCCTGGCAGACAGAGAGAGTGTGTGGTGGGGAAAGCTACCTATGTCTTCAGTATCAGAAATCTGAAGTTCTGGGTGTATCATCAGCCTCATGTCTTTGAAGGATGTCTGCTGATGGAGGTTAGAGGAGTGAGAAACTAAAAAATGTAATGTCTACATTGTCCATTGAGTCATGATGAGGTACTATTGGGGTGTGTGTTTTTCAAGGGCAAATAGAGCCTGGTTCTTTCCTTACAAGTGGGGTACCACCTATTTTCTCAGTATGCTTACAGCTTCCTGCTTTGTTACTCATGCTAGGGGGTTTCTGAATACAAAGGATGACTTATAGACTCAGGTTAGGCAGGACTTGGAGTACAGAAAACTCCAAGGGAGTAAAGAGAGGGAGGGTGTTCTCCTGTGCTTCTGGCCTCTCATTTGCTCTGTGCTTCCTCTGACCTCCGTTCTTTATCTAGTAGACGTGGGTGGGACCTGTCGTCTGTACTGCAAGGAACACTGTGCAGCCAAAGAAGGCACCTTAAAGAGGAGGAGGAGCTGCCACTGCGACTAAGAAGTCACACATTCCCCAAAAGTAAGAAACCAGGTTCAGATGAGGCATCAGTGGAAAAGTAAGGTTAGCCATCCTTAGCATTAGGGAGTGTATGAACAGAAGAGATCTCAGCACCTAACCTAAAGCAGTCCTCAGATTCTGTTTGCTTCCTATGCCTGGCTGGTTGCCACCAGGAGTGTCAATAATAATAATAATAATAATAAATAGTTAAGGCATGTTTAGAAAAGGGAATCGTTGAGCCTTTTGGACAGGTCTTGTAAATGGTGTTTGGTTTAGGTAGATTGGTAGTGTAACCTGGATCATTTCTATAGTTTAACTGTAGAAAGTTTTTTTTTTTTTTTTTTTGAGACAGAGCTTCTCTGTGTAACAGCCCTGGCTGTCCTGGACTTGCTTTGTAGACCAGGTTGGCCTTGAACTCACGAAGATACGCCTGTCTCTGCCTCTCGAGTGCTGGGATTAAAGGCATGCATCACCACACCTGGCTGTAGAAAGTTTTTTATTGAGTTTTTTGTTTTTGGAATTCTGAAATGGAGTTACTAAAATATAGATGATGATCTATGACTATTAAAAAGGAATCGTGTAATGTGCAATTTTTCCTGTGGTTTCTGACAATACTTGATTCATTATAGAATGCACTTGGGTGTGGTGGCAAAATGTAAAGAATCAGAAAGAGTAAAGGATTTCTATCTTGCTTGACTGTTATTGGTGGGATTTTAAGGCATTTACAATGCAGCTTCAAGCCAATAGCTATTCTGTTTTCTGCCTCACCACACATAAGTGATGCCTTGTCTTGGCATCACTAAACAAGGCCATTGCCTTCCTCTAATGCCTGTGTTCTCTCTCCTGCAGCCCTGTAGTAGTAGTGGGTTTGTTCCTGTGTTCTACTCTAACAATTCTGCTATGGTTCCAAGTAACATTTAGTTCTTCCAAAGAACATATTACTGATTAATCTTCAAAGACAATAATCAATGGCACAGAGTTAATTATTAGAAACAGCTCTTGGCAGGCATGGTAGCACACATCTTTAGTCCCAGCACTTGGGAGGCAGAGGCAGGTAGATCTCTGAGTTTGAATTCAGCCTGGTCTACAGAGTAAGTTCTAGGCCAGCTAGGGCTCACATAGTGAGACCCTGTCTTAAAAGAATAAAAAAGAAAGAAAAGACAGAAGCAGCCCAAAGTCATTCTGAATAAAATCCACAGAATAAGATTGGGGAGTCATTTGGGAAACAGCATTTGAGGTTGTAGAAAACACATCTGAAGTCAGCCTTAGGCAGTAGGAACATATTCTCTTTTCTTGGGTAGCTCAGTAACTTGGTTCTAAAGTGATATCTTTAATGGATCGTTTTCATCATAAAATTAAAGAAAGAAGTCCTGTTGTTAAAACATTGATCCAAAGAGCAAAAATTTAGGATCATGCATGTCCATGACAAGATGAGTAGATCTTGGTACCGCTCCATGCTGTGGAACCAGAGAGCCTTGAAAAGTAACCGGCGTAGAAATCTGCTCACAAGGAGCTAAGACAAAAGTCAGTTTCAAAGGTGGCTACGGAGCTGAGAATATAGCTCCACTCACTGAAGAGTAACCCCACAATGAGGAAAAAACCCTGTAATTGCATTACTTTTAAAAAGTATGCACACACACACACACACACACACACACACACACACACACCCCAACAATGAAATGTTTCTAATGCCACATTAACTTTTGTGAACATTTTAGAATGTGTGTGTTTATTAACAGAATGTTAAAATTATGGGCTGTTTATTTATACATAGTTTAAAAACAGAAAAAGCAATAATTATTTTATATACTCATATGCATTTCATGTGCAGTTTCTTTTTATTTTTCTATTACTCTACCTGATTGGATATATTATACACTAGTTCTCTGAATTGGTTACTTGAAATAAAGAATGTTTCATGCTTACATGAAACAAAAAAAGAAAGAAAAACAAGAAAAAAACCACACATTGTGTGTGTGTGCACGCACGCGCGCGAGCGCTCCTGTGTCTGGTCTGAAGATAGTTATTTAATCATTCCATATTTGGGGAAGATGAGGCCTGGATGACCTTCTAGCAATCCTAAAAAGTGACACCATGTTTTAATATCAATTTGTCTCCAGTTTATATAACCTCAAAACAGTCAAATCCTTTATTTCAGTTCTTAATTTATAAAGTGGTTAGTAATTTTCTATGATAATAAAATATAAAAATAAGACTTCAGCAGGGCCTGCTACCACAAGCTTGTGATCTCAGCTCCTTGGGAGGCTCAGACAGAAGATCACAAATTCAAAGCCTGCCCAGACTAAGAGTGAGTTCAAAGACAATGTGAGTACCTTAGTAAGATCTTAGCTCAAAATTTTAAGCACCAAAAATCCACCCCAAAAACTAAAACCAAAACCAAAACAAACAAACAAACAAAACCCCTGAGACTGGAGACCCTGGGTTCAATCTAGTAAACAGACACACAGAGGATTTTAAAAAATTCAAACAGACTAGAATGACACGTGGCACTTCAAGAGACAAACGTGTAGTTTACTATACAATTCTGGAATTTACTCAGACCTGGGCTCAGACCTGACCTGGAAATTACACTTTCAGTCAAGGCACTACATCTCTGAATTTCTTTCAATATAAATAAAATAATAACAGCTGTTGAAGCTGGAAATCTTGGAGAAACCAGGGTTCTTCTATAGATAGTTTTGAAATATAGGAAGGGGATGCAGAGAGAGAAGAGGTTATTCTCTCTCTTTCCTAAGGCATGGTCCTGGGGTCAAAGGTCCAACGGTGTACTTTGGACCTTTCAGGTAAGCTCTTCGCCAACATCCCTAGCCTGCATTCAAGACTTCCTAAACATGGTGTACTTTGGACCTTTCAGGTAAGCTCTTCGCCAACATCCCTAGCCTGCATTCAAGACTTACTAAACATGATCCCTCACCTGCCTTGCCACAGGCAGGTTCTCTCCAGAATGAGCACTCAGAAAGTAATTCCCCTCACTGTTCTCCATGACTGTGGAAGTCATAGAGCAGAGATGCTGCAAGATTCCTTTAGAAGACAGTAAGAGGTTAAAAACAAAACAAACAAAGACTGACTGTGGGGCAGCTCAGCAGATTAAAGGTGCTTGCTGCCAAGCCTCACAATCTAAGTTCAATCCCCAGGAATGGTAGAAAAAGAGATCTGACTTCCGTAAGCTGTCCTCTGATTTCCACAAAGGTGCCATGGTACAGTAATACCAACAAATAAAGAAGTAAATGTAACTTTAACACTTTTGAAGAGATAAAGTCAAAAGATTGCTGTAGTTTAAAAAAAATCATTCTTTAATAAATTCAACTTGACAATTACTTATTCATTGCCATCCAAGGGAAACTCAGAAGGGACAAGCTTAACTGACTAAGTTGCTGAAACATTTTGGGTAGCAAATACGTTTGCTATATTGGTAGACAGAAAATGCAGTGTGACTGCATTATGGTAGTCCATTTAAAAAAGAAAGAAGAGAGACAGAGAGAGAGAGAGAGAGAGAGAGAGAGAGAATCCAGCTTCTCAAACCCAAGTTAAAAAAAAATATTTCCTCATTTACTTACATGGACATGTAAAAAATCCAAAGAATCAGGCAGAGAGCATTGGTCACATTACATTATGATGTATGATGGAGTGATTAGGTGATTAACTTATTATTGTGAAGTAGAATTGGTCTCAGCTACTACCCCTTCCCATCCCTAAGGCAGGACCTCAGGAGCCCACCGTGAGCAGATAGGTGCCTTGAACACTGGTTCTCAGTCTCTTTGACCATGTAGGTGGAGAATGACGAGCAGGACGAACTGACTCCACCCTAGAGTCTGGGTCAGCCTAGCCCACAGCACAGCAGTGTGCATTGCTCAGCTTCCAACTGGTGCAGATGTTCCTAGAGGTCACACTGAGAACCAGTAGGCTGCAGTGACCTAGCCCAAGGGTGGAAAGTGACTCTCCCAGCAGAGCTGTAAAATGATCTGTTAGTGTTAATTAATGAGGAGTGTATTTTGTTCTTCAGGGCCCATATGATTACACCACTTGATGCAACCTGTTACCAAACACAAGCCATTAAGCTTGATTGCTAGTTAACTTCTGCTGGTGGGCAAATATTACAACCCAATGCTAGTGTTAGCATTCCTGACATAACAGTATAGTCAATCCTTACAATGATAATATAAGGTAAATGTAATCTCTTTTTGCACTTAAGCAACTGAGACGGAAGGAGAGCTAGTTACAAGGCTGTTGGGAGCCATTTGAAGAGGCTCTTAGCATATTGGACATTTGTTGAGAAAAACAAGATGCTCTGCCAAGTATTTCCTTAGGAGGTTGTCTTTAGGAGGAGGTGCGCTGTGCCTTGGTGCTGTAAACTGAATGTTTTTCTTTTGTCCTTGTAAGAAGAATGTGGGCTTTTTAGATAACATTCCTTTTCCTGTGTGAATGTCAGCATTATGAGCCTAAGAAGGATTTTTTGTTCTGTTTCCCATGCCAGAAAGTGTATTAAAATCCTGTGGAAAATAAACTTAGGGCTTCAGTATTCACCCTCCTGAATCTATTTTCTCTCTCTCCTTTTCTTTTTTTTTTATAAGTACTTTATTTTTTTTTCAAGTTACATCTCAGTCACAAACCCATCCCTATTCCCCCTTCCTGTCCCACCCTTCCACCCTCTTCCCCCCCAACAGCTTCCCTTTTCAATCCAACAAATGGTTCTTTCTCTTATAACAGTAAATTCTATACAAAACAGAATTAAATATGCCACATTTATGAGAGTTAAATGGCCCAGTATACCTTCCCAATGCCCAGTTCATACATATTTGGCCCCTGACTTTAACCTTCTACCTTCTAA
>CAJQZJ010027520.1:12844-24353 GCA_907164525.1 Lophiomys imhausi | reverse complement strand
TGAGAGCTGTAAGACTCACCGGCTTCCCCATTTTTCCCAGGATCGCAGGTTTGTTCCTGAATTGGGAGCTGGAAGAAGCAAACCTGTGGGTCCTCCAAGCAGGGCAAGTGCCAACTCTGCTCTTTGCCTGGAATCAGCTGAATGGCTGGGGCGTTCAGGAAGATTGCTCTGTCCAGCTGGGAATCGCTCCCCCTCTCTAGGGTGTGTGCTTACATGCCTCTCAGTCAGAGCAAAAAAAAAAAAAAAAAAAAAAAAAAAAAAAAAGCCAAACTCAGGTCAGCCTAACAGGTTTCCTTATATAGGTAAACATGAATTGCATTCCTGGTGAAAGAAGTTAACTAGGAAACGCCCTTAACCTAGTTAACTCTATACGTGCCAGAAAGGCTTAATCAGTTGGCCTGCAGAGGGTTTGGTTGCAGTACAAAGGGATTTGTGGGATTTAATTAAAATCATCTTTATCCTGGCAGTCTGCAAAAATCACCCTTTAGTGTAGCTGAGAATTAACAGCTGGTATTTTTTTTTTATCATGTGCTGAGACCAAATCTATATTATCTGAAGGCATTGCAGGGGGAAAAAAAACAAAGTATAGGATATCATGATTTATCTTTCACGATTTTAAAGTAGGGCAACTAATTTTGAGATATTTTCAAAGAAGTAAAACGTGACAGAAAGAGAAAAAGAGGATAAACGTTCATGAAACAAGCCACAACTGTCTTATTTGAGCCTGGCAACTAATAGTTATTCAACTTTCTCAAGTCTTTAGTAGATAATACAACATAAACATTTGATGTTTATTTGCTTTGCAATGCAATGATTGCTATTGCATTTATGATGGGTGAAATATCAGACAATATCTATGGCAGTAATAATTCTCCCTAACCAACATATTAACATGTTATTTGATTGGTTCAAAAAAAGAAATAAAAGATTTGTGAATATGCACAATTAAGTGTAAAAACTCCAAGCAATTTCACAGATTTAAGAAGATAAGTAATACATGTTTGGGTGAAATCTGTAGACTGAAGAAGGCCTAACTCTAGTTTGAAATACAGTTTAAAATATGATACATGTAGATTGTCTAACACCTGACTTTCTCTCTGTACTTCTATCTCCTAGTGAAGTAGTAATTCTTTTTCTTTTTAATCCATTCCACTAAAGACTTAATAAGAAGTAGAGATGTAAGATTTTCCTATGCTTTTAATATAGAGGAAGACTATCTAATAAGTATAAGCAATCCTTTAAAGTCTCTTGTTCTTTTTGTGTCCACCAGCTGACTTGAGTAGTGACAACCTAATTAACAGTACTTTAGTGCTGTTTTCGTTTCCTGCTTGGGAAAGAGTAGAGAATGGATGTTGACATGCCACTGAAGCCAGTACCAACGCAAACTGATCTCAAAGAATTTCACTAATTGCACAACCAAGAAGAATAACTAACCTTTGAATAGCATTTCACTTTGGGCAAAGGCAATCACTTTTCTTATCTCTATAGGAATGCTGTAAAGTGTGTATTATTTCCTTTTGACAATAATAAAATGAGCTGAGAAAGATAAAGTGATTAGCCCTCCAACATCTCAGGATCAGTTTGTGGTAAATACCATTACCCAGATCTTCTAGAATTTAACTTCAATAGCATTCCCCAAAATAAAATCAATTTTAAGAGACAGAAGAACATTAAAATGGTGCTTTCCCATGTCCAAATTTATTTTTAAAAATAGTGTGTTCATATAGTTTGAACACAATGTACAAATTGATTAAAATAAAAATATTTTTATAGAGTCATAATTTATTGATAAGATGACTGCATTTGAATATCACCAAACAGAGCATAAAATGAGATCAGACATGCACATTAATTGATTGGGAGCTTAGGTTGTAAAACACTATAAAAATAGGACTTTGAAAGTATTACACACATTTTTTTTCTGTTCACAGGATACACAGCCTTGTTATATCAAGTTAAGACCCATCTTGACTTCTCCATTGGAAGGCATATTACTGTGTTCTCTTTATTGGTTTTCCACTAATATTTAAAATTTGGTGCCATGCCAGGTAAATTGCTTTTATTATTAATACAGTATATGTATGATCCTGCACTCTTTATGTCCTCATAATTCTCGCTGAAGCAAGTTCTGTTTATGCAGGAACTTTAGAATTTATTAGCATGTTGTTACAAGGCAAAGAATGCATTTCTTCCAGGTGAGAGTAAAACTTTAAATGTCTTAAGCTGGCCTGTAAATTTATTTTTGAAACTCTTAGTAAACAGTTGTTTGGGTTTTAAACAAAAATACCATAGACTATAATTATTAAATTAAAAGTTCAAGATGAAATTGGGGTATTGAAGTAGCTTATTTCAAAGAGGGAACATAAGTCTCTGTGAATTCCAGTGTGGAAACCCGAAGAAATTGTTTGAGAAAAGCCGGGTCACTGAAGCAGCATGAATTCAACCTAACCATAGGTGACCTCAGTGAGACAATACTTACAGCTGAGTCATTACGCCATGCTAAAAATAAAAAAAAAAAAAAACTGCACTTATGGGAAAGTAAATAAAATATAGGACTTACTTGAAGTGTAGAAAATGTCAAATGTGGTCTAAAAATATCAGGGGATGGATTTTTGAAATTTGCAACAATTTATATCTAATGAGTAGAGTTGAGCCACATTTCAAGCCTTTGTCTATCAGACATTGGGGTGCTTGTTATTTCTACTCCACCCCAAGTATGCCACACTATTCAAAGAACTGCAACTGAGTTAGTGGCAAAGATGCAACAAATTCAATTCTACTTCTTGCATATATGACTTTGGGCAAGCTGCTTAAAATTTATGATTCTCACCTGCATAGTGAAAGCAAAACAAAATAAAACCAAAACCAAGTAGCTCTACATTTCACAGATTTCTGGAAATACCTCATGAGATTTCATGTCAACAAATCCCTACTGATGCTTCTTTTAACCTAGACACTCATCAGTGTTCTAGGTAAACAATTATAAGCAAACTATTCATATGCTGACCTTGGAGCTAGCAAGCTCGATGGAAATATGATCTCCAACTACACTGAGCAATATGAAACTATAACCCAAGAATGTTTAACTAAAATATCTACATAAATATAGGAATATTACTAAATGGATGCTATTCATTCTGCCACTGTCACTATGAATAGTTCAAGTATTTTAATCAACTAAAAGCTGATCTTACTATGAAGCCTTGTAGTCCTGAGCTGAGCCACATAAATTAAATACCAGTAAAGAGTAAAATATGATTCATTTGTCATACTATGAGGATATCCTTTTAGTATCAGTTGAGGAAGATCAATCAAAAAGTATCTTAACAATGCTCAAAAAGTTGGATACTCAGTGTACTTTTATTAATTATGTAAACAAAGTAATAAAAATCCTAAGTCTATTAAAAATATTTTTAATTCACTGTTGCACAAAAAAACAAAAAGACCGGAACCATTGACATGGTTCTATGCTTAAGTGGGCTATGAAAAACACTTACAAAAATGGATACGCAGAGAACAATAATGGTCTCTAGCTTTAATAAAACTGTCTAGAACAATATGAAAATTGTATCAAGGAGGATAGGTGAGATTATGCTTGAGTAACAAGCAATTCCCAAATCTTGGTGGTTTAGAGGAACAAAGGCATATTTCTCATTAGGTTGTATGTTTCCACGAGTCAACAGGGAGATCTATTCATAACCACTCAGAAAATATGTAAATGTGTCACTGTTTCCTGCATATACTTTTATGGTTGCTGAGACAGGAAATAGGGACTTTAGCTTTCAAAGCTTTAATGGGTTCATCTAAAACCATTGATTATATTTGAGTTCACCATTCTGTTCTTATTTTGAGTGCAATGGGATCTAGTCTGTCATTTCATACCTTAAAATGTCAATATTGTTTCAAACTGATTTTGAGTAGGCATACTTCATTTATCCCAGCCACTCACTTGGGTGATGAAATATAAGATAAACTGAATTATTTTGAGGATAGTGTCAAATTGGATAGCTAACACTTTGGATGATTATAGTATAATTCAAACTGACTTTGAAGAGTACAGAATGAAATGATTTTAAGAGCTTTTGTTCAATAGTGATAAATAGCAGGCTGGGATTAAAGATACAGAATATATATGATCGGGAAAAAATATAATGACCTTACATTTTCCTGTGAAATGAATCCATACTGGTAACCTACCACTTTTATTTGTAAAGGTTTTTAGTATATAAATATAGTGGTAGGGGGCTGGAGAGATAGCTCAGCAGTGGAGGAGTTGGGGGAAGGAGAGAAGCACTGGAAGGGAACAAGAACTATACAACAAAACCAACAGATGCATCTAACCCAGGCACATGAGGACTCACAGAGACTGAACCATCAACCAAAGAGCATGCATGGACTGAACCCAGGCGTACTACACTCATGGAACTGAGGGACAGTTTGGTCTTTATGTGGCCCCCTACCAACTGGAGGAGGGGCTATCTCTGACACGGACTCTGCTGCCTGCAGTCACATAACTTTCCCCTAGCTGGACTGCATTGAGTGGCTTCAGTGGGAGAGGTTGCAATTAGTTCTGATGTGGCATCAAGTACTGGGGATGGTTGTTGGGGTGGGTGTAGAAAGAAAAAGCTAATTAAATGATTTAACCAATATTTATATTGTATATAATTGGTTTGGCGGCTGTTAGTACTTAACCCGCCATTATAAATGAATACACACAGACACCACGTGGATTTTAACAAGCCTAGGCCTGAGTTGTACAATCCCAGTCTATCTAAGCTAGCTCATAATTCTATTACCCAAATATAACCCCATATATACATATGTCCCTTTGGACTATTACTCTCCACACTATTCAGATATTCCAGGCCACGTGGAAGGATCTTCTTTATTCTACCCTATGGCATATCCTCCTTGTTTGCTCCTGGCTTTTCCCCAGCAACCTTCTTCTTCCCAAGATGCTCTCTCTCTCAAAAAGCCCACACACCTTAGTCCTGCCTACCTCTGTCTTTGCTCAATCTCCAGGCCTCAGCATTTATTTAACCAATCAGAGTCAAAGTAAGTAACAGACAACAAACAGGACCAATCAACATTTAGAATGCTTAACATCACCCCATCAGGTGGGGTCCCTTCTCTGAGAAGAAGGGGAAGGGAGAATGGAGGCAGAGGGTGGGAGAATAGGATTGGGAGGAGAAGAGGGAGAGGGCTGTGAAAGGGATGTTAAAAATGCAAAAAACTAATTAATAAAAAATGAGTTTCGCCGGGCGTTGGTGGCGCACGCCTTTAATCCCAGCACTTGGGAGGCAGAGGTAGGCGGATCTCTGTGAGTTCGAGGCCAGCCTGGTCTACAAAGTGAGTCTAGGACAGCCAGAGCTGTTATACAGAGAAACCCTGTCTCGAAAAACCAAAAAAAAAAAAAAAAAAGAGTTTCTACTCTTGCAAAGGACCTGGGTATAGTACTCAGCACCCACATAGTAGCTCAAAACCATCTGTAACTTCAGTTCCAGGGGATCCATTGCCCTCTCCTGGAGTCCATAGGCACAAAGCACACACATGGTGTATATAAATTCTTGCAGAAAAACATTCAAACATATAAAATAAGTCTTTAAAAAATATGGTGGTATTAACCATGTGAGCACAAGTATGAAGAGAACTTCTTTCCAAATACTGCTCCTCAGATACACAATTTTGTAAATTAGGTATTCAAAAATAAAAGCAGAGAATTCCAAAGACTATGGGTGTAGATCAGAGGTCAGAAAAGTTTTTCTATAGATAGCCAAATAATATATATTTTCAATTTTTACTAGTAAAGCTTCGCCCTTGTAATTACTCATCTCAATTCTGACATTGAAGTCCAGAGCAACCATATATAAGTGAATACGTGTATGCCAATGAAACTTCATTAATTAAACTAGGCAACAGACTTTAGCTACAAACAGACCCTTATTCTCTACATTGTAAGTTTTCAGAATAATAAAGTATCCAAAATGATTGTAAGTGCCACAAATACAGGAGGGATCCAATTTGGACTATTTTTTTATGGTTCTTGTTCCTCTGTCACTACTTTCCTATGAAGGTCCCAGTGAATAATCTGGTTAAATAAAGTAAATTAAATTCATCAAAATGCCACTACTGAGTGAAAGTCCTAAAATATTCCAAAATAAATAGTAAATTATCATTCTTGAAAGTATCGTGAATATAAAATCTAATATATATTTTGGCTTTCCAGTTTTTCAAATAGTTACCAATTATACTATCCTTAAAGAAAAATATTAATTATAAGAAAATATGAAAAAATAAAAGAATTATAGTAATGAGATTACAAAGAAGAAAAGCTAAGAAAACAGAATATATTCTCATAGCTGTCTTAATATTTTTCTCAAGTTCTTTATAATTAGCCAAAGACAATGAAGCAAATGTCACATTTATACACAAGTTAAGATGGAGACAAGATGTCATTTGTTTAGTGTTAAGATAGTGGTAATAGAGATGGAAAGGACTAGATCACTTCAGTTTACAGTCCTAGAGCTTGATAAGTGTCAATTATGCAATGGCATAGGCCCAGGAAGGCATTGACCAGAAGTGTTTCCTATAAAAGTGAAAGTGAGTACAGTAATAAACACAATACCTACATGTGGAGGTTGTGTGTTGCATCTTTTATTAAATTCTTTGTTGTTTTCATACATTTCTATAAATGAATTTTAATCATTTTTACACATACCCCCATTCTGCTCGCATAACCTCTCTGTCCCACTGAAACTCTTTTCCTCTATGAGAAACTTCTCTACTTTCATGTCTTCTATTTGTGTGTGATCCACTGAGTTTAATTATTTGAAGGTTGCTTCAAGGGAAGCCCAGTATCCCATGTGCCATCTTTCCTCCCCTCTCCCAGTGGTCTCCATAGACTCTTAGGCTTTAATTCAATCTGGTTCATAGTCAGCCACAGGCTCTTCCTTTTGATGAAACCCTGAAAACTGAAGAATAGTCATGGATGTATGCCCAAATACTTCTGAATCTTGATGGAGACCATTTCAAAACAATATGTTTTTACCCTCAGTATTACTGTAAGGCAGTGGCATCTCCTGCCCAGGTCAATTTCACTACGTCAGCATTATTGGGCTAGATAATGTATTTTTTATTTTATTTATTTATTTATTTATTTATTTATATTTTGTAATTCTTTTTTAATTTATTTTTTATTTCTTCAAGTTACATCTCAATCACAATCCCCTCCCTACTCCCCCCTCCAGTCCCACCCTCCCACTCTCTTCCCCCTCAATCCCCTCATCCACTTCCTTTTTTTCTAGTTTAAGGTATATATTTTTCCCCCCAACAGCTCCCCCTCTCAGTCCAACAAATGGCTCTTTCTCTTATAACAACAAATACAGTACAAACCAACAGAAATAATTAGGCCACAATTATGAGAGTTATAGGGCTTAGCATACATTCCCAATGTCCAGTCCATATGTATTTGGCACCTGACTTTAACATTCTACTATCTAACTATCTCCATGAGTTTAAAGTTCTATATCCAACTCAACTTTCATACTAAGTTGCATCACAATTTTAAAAACATCTTCTTAGATCCAGAACACCCTCTTAACTCCTGAATAACTCAAAATTTAACTATGAGACTCTAGCTCTCTAGTCTTCAACCACATCAGAGACCTGAGAGGGATAAATATATCTGATGATACAGGAAGTGCAGGGCCTGCAGCTTCTAAAACTAAGAAATGACATACCAGTGGCTGCCTGGTCAGTTCCCAATTTCTCTCCATACGTTACAGCATCAATCTTCAGCCATTTGGCCCTGTTTCTCTGACAGACATTTATTGTAAAGCAGGAATTATGAAGGACTTGCCTACCCTGTCTTGGCAGAGCTAGGCTGTCAACTTACCTGCTTCCAAGTTTTGTCCTATTTGGAAAGCATTCTGTTTACAGTTGAAGCAAGGGATTTTTCTTGCCAAGAGATAGGCTTGCCACTAATTCAACCATCTCCAATTAGAGATTCTTTATTGTAGGTTTATCCTGTATGTTGGAAACTAATTGAAACAATAACATCTCTGACATCTACTTACCAGTTGTACCCCTATTCTAAGTCATAACAAGAAAATATGTTTTTAGACATCATCAAATACTCAAGGGGACAAAATCATCCCCTTTGGAAACTGGATTACCAGTTTAATTATTACAGCTTAATTATCTTCCCTGCTTCTTCCATTCTTTCTCAATCTACAGTCTACAATCTCAGTCTACAGTCACAGTAACATAAAAACAGTATCTTCTAACAGCAAATACAAGCTTATGCTAATTCCTGATTAAAACACTCAGGATGCAATTTGTTTTCTTTCACATGATCCCAGAGTTCTTCCCAATCTGTCCTGGGCTAGGCTTCCAAACTAACATTGTAGTGCTCCATATGCTCACACTGGAATTCCTTCTTTTTCTCCAACATATTCATATTGTTCAGATGAGAGGGAACTTTGTATGTGCTGTTGGCAAAGTTTGAAATATGCACCCTACTGTGAGAGGCAGAATGCTGACCTCATAAATTTGTCTGTGTCCCAACTCTGTGAATTGATTATACTATATGGTAAACAATACTAATGTTGTACATAGAATTAAGAATGTTAATGAATCACCTTAAGATTCTCCTGTACAATGTAGACTAAAGACTAATATCTCTCCAGAAATCCTCCATGCCTGTAGGCCCGGATCTGAAATTCTGAGGCATTCAGCCTTATGGACAGAGTAGCTATCAGGTTCTTAGCCTCTCTGTATATTGTTGAAGTACCAACCAGCATTGTGCAAGCCAATCTACTGGTTCCAAGATAGAAGAAAGAGGAATCTGGATGTTCTCTAAAAGCAGGCAAAGGCCAGGGACCAGATTTTCTCCTAAAAGAAGAATCACACAAGGAACAGAGCTCAGCTGACACCTTGAGTTTAAGCCAATGAAACTTGTATTGGATTTCTGACCCTGATAACTCTAAAGTAATATATTTGGCCTTTATTGAACCACTGAATTTGTAATACATTGTTACAGTGGCCATGAAAAAAAAAATACATCAGCTATTCTCATTGCTAGCACCTCAATCGTAAGTTTCTATCCAAATGTCCTCTGCAGTATATTCCCTACCATGATAACCATCACTGCCTTCATTGTCCATTTTAACTCAAGTTGTCCATTCCACAACAGTTTTCCAGTTACACTTCACTTTATACTTCTGACAACTTTACATCACCAACCGAGTTTATTCATTGAAAAGCAAAACCAAAAGAAAAAAAAAACCTAAAATCCACCTAAACAAAAAGTAGAAAACAATGACAAACTTGGAAAATTAAAATAAATGTGGTGGACATTTTATACGCCTTGGGTCAGGAATGTTGGAGAAAGAACCAGGTTTCGATTAAGTAAAGAACATTTGTGTTGGATGAAAAGAAATTTTTGACGGTAGTTGGAGAAATTGCACAAGGAAATATGCTGCCAGGAAGGACCATAGAGGCCTAGATTGTGGCAACATTCACAACAGAGATTAGATAATGCAAGTCAGGAGAGTTAGTGGAGCCCAGCCTGCAGCCTTTACTGGATGACCTGCTTGTTCTACCTCCAGCTTTAAAATGTACGTATCACAATGCAATGAATCACAGGGCAACATCTGCATGTAATTGCATTTCTGTTCCAATAATAAATGTTTCAACTGCCATGCTATTTACGAAAGCTGTTATCATAAAGAGCCAAGTGGGGAAAATTTGAAACACAAATGCTTATCTTAAGAAACCTTTCCTTTGCAATCTTGTGTCCAAGTACCCAGTGCCAAATTTACTGTAGTGTTTGAGTTGTCTTGAGGAATTTATCTTTTAAATTCTCTTATAAATTGATTTTCAGGTGTTTGATTCCCTGCAAAAGCACTTCTTGTCAGTTATTGTTTTCATTATATTTTTGAACCAAAATGAAGACTAAATACTAGAAACTGTTCATATTTTTTGCATGAACCTATTATCTAAAGTTTAGACCTACTGCCACTCTTAGAGAAAAGCCAACTGCACCTTCTGTTTTTAAAGTTTTGGATATTCTCTCTCTATCTATCTATCTATCATCTATCTATCTGCATTTTATTTATTTAATGTGTGTGTATTTGTGTGTGTGTGTTTCACATGCTATGGTGTAAGGGTAGAAGTCAAAGGAAAAGTTATGGTAACATGTTTTTTCCTTCCACGGTGTGGGTTCTGGGGATAAAACTCAGTCCTCAGTCTTGGTGGTGAACTGTTTTATCCTCTGAGCCATCTCATTTCACTGGCCTTACAACTTCTTAGTGAATAATTATCAAGACAAAGGACTAACATGCCATTTCCTTCCTTTCCTTTTGAAGGAGTATAAAATGATTAGCAATCAATGTAGAAAACAACAAGAACTAAGAGACACTGTTGTTTTCTCAGATCAGCCTTGGGCACCCCACAGTGACAGATAAGCAATTTGGAGTTTTAAAGCGTTAGCTTTATTTTGTTTTTTTTAGTTGTATAAAAGCCACTCCTGTGAGCAAAGCACAAAAAAACCTTCAAACTACACAATAATAAATGAAAGTCACAATTTTTAAATGGCTGTCTCTATCCATTTGACTAGACATATGTGAAAGAAAGAAAGAAAGAAAGAAAGAAAGAAAGAAAGAAAGAAAGAAAGGCAAATGATGCCAGCAGGAAAATCTACAAACAACCAAAGAAAGGAGTAATTTTCTAGTGGTAATTATAAAACACATTCCCATTTCCCAAGGTCTGTATATTCTAGTTCCTAATACTTAATTCTCATCTTATTGGCATTGTTTAAAACATAAAAGTTCAATATTCAAACCAAATGAAATTTTAGAATGATCTTTTAGGGAGATGAAAATTTAAAAATATCCCATAGTTCTTCGAGGCATTTTTGTAAGAGGGCAGGTTTTTGAGATATGGAAAACTTCCTTTGTATCTTAGCTTGCCTTGAATTCCCTCTCCTTCTGTTTTAGCCTCAACAATGCTATTATTACATGAATGAATGACCAAGCTCAAGTCCTCGTAGTTACCATACATTTTTATCATTTATTTGTTGTACATGTGTGTGTATGTTTGGGCATGTGTGTCATTGCATTCATGTGGAGTTTACAAGAAAACTTGTAAGAGTTGTTTCTCTCCTTTCACTATGTGGAGTTCAAACTCATATTTTTAGGCTTGGGAGCAAGTGCTTTTACCTGCTGAGCTCTCTCGAGTTATCTTTAGTGAACTACTAATATTTTGAATCTATAAATGGTGGTTGAACTATCAAATGGTTATCATCTAGGTAGTTTACAATTTCTTTATCCCACCCAGGTTCCCTAAGCCATATAGTATAGATGAGAGTGGAGTCAGTTCATCTCTTGGTCAAAAAATATTGGGTAAATTTCTGTGTACTAGACACAGTCATATATTAGGGTAGATCAAAGCAGTAAGTAAAGGTAGAAGATGAGCATCGAAGAATCTCCAGTGGGAGATGATTAAATTG
>CAJQZJ010027520.1:0-12834 GCA_907164525.1 Lophiomys imhausi | reverse complement strand
TTATAATCGTGGCCTATTTATTTCTGTTGTTTTGTATTGTATTTATAATTATAAGAAAAAGAACCATTATTTGGACTGAAAGGGAGAGCTTTTGGGGGGAAAAATAAATACCTTAAACTAAAAAAAAAAAAAAAAAAAAAGAAGGGAAGAGGATGGTGGGGCTGAGGGGGAGGAGGGTGGAAGGGTGGGACTGGAGGGGTGAGTAGGGAGGGGATTGTGATTGAGATGTAACTTGAAGAAATAAAAAATAAATTATTAAAAAAAAAACTTACATAAGGCGTCTCATCCCCTCCTTTTCAAATTAGAGGCAATGTGAACTCAGAAGTGTTGAAACACATGGGTATGTCATGAGTGGCAAGTGATTTGTATATCATGCATCCCTTTATGATGCAGTAAGAAAGGCCTTTACCATCTCCAGAACATGTTTCAAGCCTATGACCACAATCTAATCATGTGAAAACAACAGAAATATTGTACGAAATACCGGACCAATCCTCCTCAGAACTATCATGGTCTTACAAAGTCAAGGGAAGAAAGGCATATTGTCACACATTTCTGGTTTCTGCAGGGAATGCAGAGAAATGTAACAGATAAATATGCAGTGTGATGCTTTGCATGGGATACTGGGAGAGAAAGAGGACAATTGTTGGGAAACTGTAGAAATCCAAATAAAGTCCAACATTTATTTACTAGTAATAAACTGGCAGATTTGGATTTCTTAATTTTGACAAATGTACCATGTAATATAAGATGCTGGCATTAGAACAGCTAGGTGAAGGAATATAAAATTCTCTGTATTTTGTTGGTAAATTTTTCATTAATTTAACATTATTCAAACATTAAAAAGAGATGAAATGCATAGGAACAGTCAAACAATATGCAGAAAGTAGCAATTATGACATACAATGAATCGATTCAGGATTTTTGACTACATAATTGTGCAAAAGCAATATGCATTCAATAGAAACCATACTTTGAATTTAGAGTTGTGCTCTAAAGGAATGTGGTATAATTTTCCCACCATCCCCCGCCTCTGTCTCTCTCTCTCTCTCTCTCTCTCTCTGTGTGTGTGTGTGTGTGTGTGTGTGTGTGTGTGTGTGTGTGTGTGATAGTTGTATTGTGAGCATGTGGTATAAAAACTTGTTACTATGGGTGTGGGCATGCATGCATACAGATGTGCATGTATACAGATGTGCATGCATGTTTGTGTTTGTATGTGGAGGTCAGAAGTCAATATTGGTATTTTCCTCAATAGAAGTCAATGTTGGCACTTTCCTCCATCTTTCTTTTTTGAGACAAGATCTCTCATTGAATCTGAAACTCATCAATATCACTAGGCAAGTTAGAGAGTCATTTGCAGATATCTATCAGTCTTCACCCTCTAAACTATCTCTCCTGCCAATATAATCCACTTTTGATGCTGTGGGAATTAAGAGCTGTAGTCCCCAGTCAGCAACATGAACAAGAGGATGAACAGTGTATAATTCTATTGCATTCTGTGGAGCTATGCTGTTAGATAATGGGTGTGTGATAGTTAAAACTTATGGTGATTTCATCAGCAAATATCCCATTATAAGTCAAGGAGCCACCACAACCGGCAAAACTTAAAAGAAAAAAAAAAAGGGAAGAGGATGGGGGGTTGAGGGTGGGAGGGTGGGACTGGAGGGGAATAGGGAGGGGACTGCGATTGAGATGTAACTTGAAGAAATAAAAAATAAAGGAAAAAAAAGAAAAAAATACTATCTAAAAAAAAAATAAATCAAGGAGCATTCTTGTCTGTACGACATTCATTTTACATTGTGGTCAGAGAAAGAAAAACAAAGTGGAGAATGAACCATTGGAAGGAAGAAGGACAGAGACACACAAGCAGAGACAGGCAAAGTAAAACAGACAGAGATGGAGATAGGCTGACAGGCTTCTTGATTCTGTCACAGCTTAGTGCCTTAGTTCCAGGACTCCCTGATCTTGTCTTTAGACAGAAAAGTGTGACTCTTCAAACACTGAGCAAGTTGACAGAGACTCAAAGCATACATTAGAGCACAAAACATTTTTGGCCCCATCTTTTTGCTTTCAAATATTACTGATGTTTTTCTACATGATTCTGATGATTTTTGCATGCTTTGTGATTAGACAACTTTAATTTAACAAGTTTTTCATGAGCCTTGAAGAGACTCGTTACCAAACTTTAAAAATAAATATTTATTACTTCAGGTTACACCTCCATCACAGTGTCCTCTTTCCACCCTTCCCAGTCCCGCCCTCCCACCCTCTACCCCATCCCTTCCATCCCACTCCTCTGGAGTGTAGTGTCCCTACATATCAATCTCCCACCCCAGTTCAGCAGTCATATGAGGGGCAAGAGCCTCCTCATACACTGGGGGCCTACAAGGCAGCACCACTAGGGCAAAGTGTCTCACTGACAGGTAACAAAGTCTATGTTCATGATGACAGCTGTCATGTGCCATAGTTTTTTGTTTTTTTTTTTTTTGAGAAATCTCCATTTTTTCAATTGTTCAAAGCCAGTGAGATAAATTTAGAATTGACCTAACAGGTACTTTCATTTAGTAATCTGTCTAGATTTCCTTTCTTTAATATACCCTGGAATTGATATGATGGAAACAAATAAAATAGACAATTGTTTTTTATTTCCAAGACATTAAGTTTCATATATATATATATATATATATATCATCAAAACATGCATTTCTAAGTGAAGTTAATTTTCTGTACAGAATACATAGCTCCTAATAATGATAACAAATTCAACAAGCTTAATCAGATTCAGATTTGGTATGCTATATCAGTGGAAAGGAATAATGTTTCTTTTACCAATATACATATTTATGTATATTGATTAAAGAAACATACAATGCAATATAAATTCTTTATCCAGAAATTGAGATTTTGGTAATAGTTTATGTGTTGCAATTAGAAGAATAGAGACATAAATATTTATATATATGAAACTTTACATATATTACAATATATATTACAATATTAGACAAACATCAAACTATATATATATATATATATATACACATATCTATTACATAATCTTTGGGTAATGCTCTCTTAATAGAACAGTCCCAGAATTTCATGATTTTCTCTACCATTTAATTTTCTAATTCATCTCTATTTCACACATATGAAGAATTTCTACAGATCAACATGTGAATTTATGCCTTTAAACATTCCAGGGTGAAAAGTTTTAGAGAGGAGACCTGAAACATTGTTAAACATAAATTAAGATAATTTTAACAAGATTGTGAGTTATTAGCGGCCCACCAAAGGAATTGAATTGATGTATCACAAAAGTAAGCTTAAGCTTGTACTTCACAGGTAAGTCACTACTCACACCCAGAATTCAAAATCTTTCATGGATATTGATGAAAGAACTCACATACAATGCAATATAAATTTTTTATCTAGAAATTGAGATTTTGGTAATAGTTGATGTGTTGGCATTAGAAGAACAGAGAGATAAATCTGTGAAGACATGACGGCTAAATGCTAATTTCTTCTGGTTCATTTTCTATCACAAATACAGAGTTTGTATATGCTTGGATTTAAACGTTAGTGAAGCCAGTTACATAAACTCTTTACCAAGAGCCAAAGTTCTAAATTACCCCCTTTGCACTGATATAGCATACCAAATCTGAATCGGATTAAGCTTGTTGAATTTGTTATCATTATTAGGAACTATGTCTTCTGTCCAGAAAATTAACTTCACTTAGACATGCATGTTTTGATATTTTTCTACAAAAATAAAAGATGACTAGAAAGGCAATAAGTCTGTAAAAACAAAACAAAACAAACAAATAAGAAAACAACTTCGTTTTTCCTGATAAAGAATTGGGTTTGCCTGTAAGCCGAAAACAAAGTTGGGATTCTAAGGTATGAAGACACACTGACTTTTACACGCATTTAATCTGTTCTGAACAGATTAAATCCTCATAGGGATGGCCCTGGTTCTTCTCTGTCTAGCATTTAGAATATATCCAGCATTATTTCTATAGCTCAAAGTTTCTCAACTTTAATATTATTGAAATTTTAGAACCCATAGTTCTTTGTCGAGTGTGTTTTGTGTCTTGATAGAATCATGTTTTGTGTATTGCAGGATGTTGAACAGTATCCCTGGCCTCTACTTATTGTAGGCAAATAGCACTTCTACCCACACATACTTCTCATAATAAGCAAATATATCTTCAGACAATTCCAAATGTTCCATGGAGTATAGAATGTCAGTTAATAGCCATTAGTGTCTTTCTGGCAAGATGGCTAAGAGAGTAAAGACATTTTCTTCTAAGACTGGCAACCTCATTATGACCCTACATGGTAGAAAGGGAGACTGTTAGCTGTCCTCTGAGCTCCATATACATGCCAAGTACATGTGTGCCTCTTTGTCCTACAATAAACAGATACATGTAAAAAAAGAACTAGCAAACTTTTGTATCTCTATATATCCATATCTGTTGATATGCCTCCTTATAAAAGAAACACATGAATGAATGGATCTCATTGTAAAACATTCAGGTTTCTATTGGGCATGATCAATTGGATATATGAAAAAGATAGGTGTGCCTTATTATATATTAACATATATTATTAGTACATAGTAAACACAAGAAAGTGTTTTGACATCCCCCATGCATCTCCATGCATTATATGTTTTATTCTCCTCCCTACCAGAGAGCAGTGTAATTTTTTTCTGTATGAGGTTTTCAGATGTTCCTTGGGATACAAAAGTGAATTGTTTTGCTGACTCGGGTTAGTAAATACATAAGGTATCATATATAATCTGAAAACCAAGGATTGTTGGACATATAAGAACTAGGACTGTTTTAGAGGAAAACTGGATGACTTTTAATATAAAAAGTTTTCATTTAAATGTCAAGAGACAGAACCCTAGTTGGTTCAGACTATAGCGCTGTAAAAAATGAGATTTGGTTTCTGAAAGCCAAGAGAGGTATGTTCTATTTCCAGTCTAGAATGGTGAGAAAGGTTAGGCTTGTAGGGTACTCTGTCTCATTTAAAAGGTAGCCAAAATGGAAGAGAAACAGAAGAAAGGTTTCAGCTGGCTGGCCTCAAGTTTTTCTTGGCTACTTTTTGATGAGGAGGAAATTGAAGATATTCCTGTGTCACCATGCATGCTATGGATGGAGTGGCTGGAATTTGAAAGCTGGGAACATGCTAAGAATGATGTGTGGTGTAACTCTAGAAAAGAGGTACTATGCCAAATGCCGCTATGAGGAGAACATTGCAGGCTGAAGGCAATGAAAGTGTGAGGCTAAAGAGCATTGCCAACCCTACCTTCATAGATGCCCTGCCAATGAATTAGTCTTTCCTCCACTATCTTCTCACAGTAAGACTACCCTTTTAGGAGAACTTAACTGGTCATTAAAAGAGAAATTCTCAAGTAGGTTTGAAGTCTAAATGGATCATATTTTGAAAGAGAATTAGCCTTTCTCATTGAATTAACAAGGAACTCTTATGCTAAATAGAAACAGGGGCTGCTGTTGAGTTGGCTTTAGGGGAGAAGTTTTTCACATTAAGGATGTGATAACTTTCAAACTTTCTACAAGTACGGATTTTATTATAGTAGACAAGTCCAAAAATATTACAGAATAATGTATACAAAAGATAATTCAGGGTTATACATTATATCCTCAAGTACCTAAAAGATTGTCTGGCAATCTGGAAGATTTCGATTTTTTTTTTAAAGGTTTTTTTGAGACAGGGTTTCTTTGTGTACTGACCCTGGCTGTCCTGAAACTCACTCTGTAGACCAGGCTGGCCTTGAACTCACAGAGATCCACCTGCCTCTACCTCTTGAGTGCTGGGATTAAAAGCTTTCCCCACCATGCCCAGCACAGTTAGTTAAAAAGTAATCAGATGGACTGTTAGATGACTTATGTTCATTTTTTTCTTTACTGCTCGTTTCAGTAGTGTATGGGTGTACAAAAGTCAGAAGTCAACCTCTTGCTGTTTTATAAGAGCTGTCCATCTTACTGTTTGAGACAGTCACTGGAACCTTGCACTCATCAAGTAAAGAAAGGAGGGCTGACTTTGGAAATCAATATGGCAATTTCTGAGAAAATTGGGACTCAATCTACCTCAAGTCACAGCTGTACTACTCCTAGGCATATACTCAAAGGATGCTGCTCTCCTATATCACAAAGGAACTTGCTCAACTATGTTCATAGCAGCTTTATTCTAATAGCCAGAAACTGAAACAACCTAGATATCCCCCAACCAAAGAATGGATAAAGAAAATGTGGTACATTTTTACAGTGGAGTATTACTCAGCTGTTAAAAACAATGACATCCTCAGCTGAGTGTGTTTCTTGGGAACATGAGTATTGTTCATTCAGTAGTTCAGTAATAAATATGTGAAACCTTTTGTTAGAAGAAAAAAAAAAAACAACGACATCATTAAATTTACCAGCAAATGAATTGAACTAGAAAATATCATCCTGAGTGAGGTAATCTAGACACAGAAAGACAAACATGGTATGTATTCACTTATAAGTGGATATTAGCCATTAAGTAAAGGATGTTAAAACCATGCTACAAGCAACAGACCCAAAGAAGCAAAGTAACAAGGAAGGCTCAGGGTGAGGGGGGGGCATGTGAATCTCACTGAGAAAAGGAAACAGAATAGACATTGAGGATGGATGGGATGGGGAGAGGAGACTGAATGGGAGTGGGTGGGGATGGGAGCAGGAGAGAGTAGGTAAGGGGAAGATGAAGGGAGAGACTACTGGTAGAGACAAATGGAATTGGGGGTTGCATCTCTGGGATGAGCTAGAAATCTAGGGCAATGGAAACTCCTGGGAATCTATGAGGGTGACCCTAGCTAAGAGTCCTAGTAATATGGACTCCTAGGATACAATCCTGAACCGGCCATCTCCTGTAACCAGGTAAAACTTCCAGTGGAGGGATTGGGACACCAACCCAGCTGAAAAACCTTTGACCTACAATTTGACCTGCCTACAAGATGCACTAGGGTAAAGTTGACACAGAAATTGTGAGTGTGGACAACTGGTCCAACTTGAGAGCCACACCATGAGATGGAGCCCATCCCTATCTGGAGGGCTAGGAGCCAGAAGCTACATAGCCCAGTGGCCCACCATAGAACCAAACACAAATGGGAAAAAAGTCAATGAAATAATTCCTAATGACATTCTGTTATACTCATGGATAGGCATCTAGCCCAATTGTCATCAAAGAGGCTTCACCCAGGAACTGATAGAAACAGATGCAGAGATCCACAGCCAAACATTAGAAGGAGCTTGAGGAATCCCAAGGAAGAGGAAGAGGAAGGATTGTAGAAATCAGAGAGGTCAAGGACACCACAAGGAAACCTAAAGAGTCAATTAACCTGGGCTCACAGTGGCTCACAGAAGCTGAACTGCCAACCATGGAACCTGCATGGGACTGATCTAGGTCCTCTGTGCATATGTTACAGTTGTGTAGTTTCATCTTTTTGTGGGATTCCTAACAGTGGGAGCATGAGATGTCTCTAACTCTGTTGTCTGCCTTTGGGACCCTTTTGCCCTGCTCTTTGCCTTGTCTAGCCTTAATAGGAGAGGATATGCCATAGCTGATTGATATCCATCGAGGCTGGCCCTTTTCAGAAGGGAAAATAGGGGATAGATTGAGGGGGAGAAGGGAGGTAGAGGAAAGGACTAGGAGGAGAGGAGAAACTGTGATCAGGATGTAAAATAAAATTTAAAAAATAAACAACAGAAAACAAAAGAATAGAAAAGAAAATAGGAGGCCTGGCCAGGAAATCCAGCAATACAACTGTGTCCATTCTCCCAAACACCGGGATTTTAAGCATATATCACCAAACTGACTTCTTTTAAAAGTTCGTTCTGTGGATCAAACACAGTTCTAATATTTGTACAACAAGCATGCTACCCATGGAGCTACCTCTCTAGCACCTTCACTTGCAAATTTTCAACAAGTCACTCAATGGCTCTGAGGCTTAGTTTCTTCATTTAGATAGTGACAATCATATATATCTACCTCCAGAAATACTGTGGGAATGAAATAAAAGTATATGGAAAATACTCATCTCAACAGATTATACACAGATCATACTCAAACATACCATTTAAAGTAAGTCAGAAGACAGGTGTGCTGGTATGCACCTCTATTTTTAGCTACTGAGGAGGATGAGGCAAGAGGATTATGAACTGGGATACATAGTGAGACTCTGAATCTAGAAAACAAATAAATTTTAGAGAACGCTAACTGGTGTTGTTTACTCCTAATATCCTAAGCAAAAGCATAATTTAAATAACTTTTATATCTCTCTTTGAATCAAAACTTCCTGGCCTATATTTTCATTATATAGACCAGAATCCTTGGTCCCATAGTGTCATCTAATGAGTAGAACAAAGACATTAGACTCAGAGATAGAAAAACAGCCTTGAGTAGGTCATTAAAATTGGTTGTGAGATTTTTAATTTTATCATTTGTTTTCCCCCCGAGGATGAAATGGTTTAAGAACAGCAAATGTCTTATCATTAATTTTTGAAAGTTTTTATTATTTGTTATATCATCAGCCTAATGTCAGAACAAAGCTATTAGTTCCAAGTTGTTCTGGCTTTCCAAACCTTATGGGTCCTTGTTTAATCTAGGGAACATGACATACTGGACTCTTCTTTCTACTTTAGGTGACCTCTATGAACTTGACCCCTGGTTTAAATTATCTTAATGGCTTCATTTAATCACTTCCTTGTTCATTTGGTCAATCATTCACTAATAAACTGTATTGAAATTACAGTTATGCAGGAACACAGAGCCTTATGGGAGATCCAAGCATGACTTGAGAATTCATTAAGCCATCACACACATCAAAGCTTGAAAAGAGAAGAAGGTATATATAGTTAGTGAATGCGTTTGTACTACAAAACCATTATGTCATATACATATATAGATGATACATGAGACAGGAAGAATGAAAGTAAAATGTTTTTAAAATTAAATGAGGAAGTGGTTACAAATAATATACTCACATTTCAAGGACATTTGAGCTAGTCTTTGAAGCATTTTCAGAATCTGAGCATAAAGAGAAAGTGGTGATGCAGGTATTCATTCTACAAAAACTTAAATTGCACATATATACATATATATATGCTTAACTACAAAAATTTTGGCAGATATAAATGTAAATCATTACATTTCTTGAGTTGGCATTGCATTCTGCATTCTTGAGTATCCTGAAATGTGATATCTGAAATATATATTTTTAATTAGGCTAACAAAATTATTTCATCAAACTCTTCTAACAATAATTGGGTGTACTGATAAAATGGAAAACCGAGAGGGATTCATCCAAGTCACTTAAAACCCTGAAATCAAGATAATTTTCTCAAAGAAATAGAATCTGTACCATTCTGTGTTCTTTGACTCAGTATTTCCTCTTATAGCATATGGATAATATTATTCATCTCCCTGAGGTGTGTGGTTATTATTAGAGATTCTAGGGCAATTTGTTCAAGTACTTTAATGAGTTCGGTGTATTTGAAATCAGTTCATAAGACATTTCTTCCATGGGCAAGCAGACCAATTGTTCAAGGACCAGTTAATTCATCACAGCATAAAGGGTCTTAGCAGAATCTACCTAATAGGTGGAGGGTGAACGCTTCACACACAGTCCTTTGGGGGAAATTGGCAATGGATTGTAGAATGACTTAAAGGGCTAGGGACAACTGTGAGAAGAACAGAGGAAGAACATTGAAAATCAGAGATAGAACAGATGAAGTCAGTGGGTGAGGACAATCAGCAAGAAAATGTTGAATTGGAAGATGGAAGGCAAAAGATTAGGAATCAGGAGTTCTAGGGGCTAAGTCTAAATGTGTGGATTTTTATATCCTACTGATGTTTTAAAATCAATGTAAAGTAAGTGATACAAACAAAATAGAGCCAATTAGATAAAGCTATCATGGAAAAAGACAGCAAGTGTAGCAGATTCATTTGAACTGAACATAGTGCCTACCTCCAAGAACCATAGTAACCAAGGTCAAAACAAAAACAAGTCACTCAGGTTCCATGATATACAGAAATAAATGAACCACTGTCGCACCATCAATCCATAGCTATCTTTTCAATCAGTGAGCCTTGCATTATACAGAATAATATCCTTCCTGTGATGGCTAATCTTGATTTTTAACTTGATGGGATTTGGAATAGAAACGTATCTCTGGGTATTTCTGTGGGGTGTTATCTATATTGAGTTAACTGAAGAGGAAATACATAACTTGAATCAAGTGGACCCTGTCCATGGTTGACATCCAGGGAAGAATAAAAAGGAGAAAGTGAGAGCTAAGATTCATGTCTCTCTCCACTTTCCAGTTGACACTGTTATATAAGCAGTCTTCTCAAGATCCTTCAGTCATGCCTTCTGTGATATGATGGAATGTATCCCTTTGAACTTTAAAAAACAATAAAAGCTCTTTCAACCTGAAATTGCTTTTGTTTGATAATTTAAAGTACAAACAAGACAAGTGCCTAATACCTCTACCAAAAATATCCATGTCCTAATATTAAGATTTTTGAATATTACCTTATATGGCAATACGTTATCACAGATATTAAGACTCCTGAGATAGAAAACTTGTCTTAAATTATTATCACCATTCTGGTGTTATTACAGTGCTACAAACTTCTACTACAATCAGTGCCTCACAGATTAGAGAGCTACTGCCTTGATCCTTGCTTGGTCCAAGCTTAGGTTGGATACATTTCTTGGTACAATGCACAATTTATAGCAATGAGATCTTGGGTGCTTTTTAATTTTCTAACCAACTTGTGATTATCAGGATTTTTCTATTTCAGTACTACTAATCTTTGGAGCTAGATATTCTCTGCCCATGGAGACTATCTTGCCCATTTTAGGATGTTAGCAACCTTAGCCACTGCCTACTAGATACTACTATCCTGGAAGTTGTGAAATGAAAAATGCCTCTGCTTGGGATAGTGCAGAATCAAGTGGTAGACCATCTACCTAGAATGCACAAGGCCCTAGATTCAATCTCTAGTACTGTAAAAAAAAAAAAAATAAGTCTCCAGTCATTGCTACTGCCTCTGTAGTGAGATTAGTCATTTGCCTGAAGATGTGGTAGGTGAAAGATTGCAGGAACGTGTTCAAGTGTTGAGGACCTGAATGTAATGGGCAGCAGTTAGCTTTTATGCTAAACTTGGTTACACTCATTTACTTATATTACTGAGAGTCAGGACATTGTTCTTCTGGATTCTTAGTAAGCTTAGGTCTCTTCTTTACAAAGAAGAATTCTAAGATTAAATCAATGATCTTTTCCAATTTTTCCACCAGTTTAAATACTGGCCATGAACATACAAATGTTTTCCATGTTGGGATTGAACCCAAGGCTTTGCCTCATGCTACGTAAGTGCCCCAGCACTGACCAACATCCCCAGTCTCAGGGCAGGACATATTTTCACAATATAATAGTTAAATTTTAAAGTAGAATTCTTGGCAAATTCTCTTGGGGTCTGGAAATTATTTCAGAATGAATATGCTGTATGATGAACTACTTACACACACACACACACGCATATATAAAGCTCTTTGACTAAAGATCCCCTCTATTACCCGCTTTTATGGCCTCTTCTCCTAATTATAGAACCCTTTCTTCTTCCCAATAGCTTCCCCTCCTACTTTTAAGTGTTTTTCTTTGGTGACTGACTGATTTAGTTGGGATTGCCTGAATAGCACAAATGGAGTGTTATTTACATGAGAGGGAGCCAAGTATCAGGGGCTAGAATACTAACAACTATGGCGCACTGCATCGTGCAACATTTAACTGTCTCTAAATTCTCAGGGAGAGGTAGAGTATTGTGATCCCCACTCCTATCCATGGTGGAATATTGGTGGGCCAAGTCTTGTGTATATTTCATGCATGTAGCCACTGCTGCTGTGAGTTCCTAAATGCAATAGGGATCCCATGTCAAGAAGAGAACATTTTACAGCATTCCCTTCCATCCTCCAACTCTTACATTTTTTCACTCCTCTTTTCCATAATGCTCCCGGAGTCTTGGAAAGGTGATATAGTTGTCCAATTTAGGGATGATCTCTTTTTTTTTTTTAAATACTTTATTTTTTTTTCAAGTTACATCTCAGTAACAAACCCCTCCCTATTCCCCCTTCCTATCCCGCCCTTCCACCCTCTTCCCCCCAGAAGTTTCCCCTTTCAGTCCAACAGCTGGTTCCTTCTCTTATAACAGTAAGTATTATACAAAACAACAGATATAAATATGCCACATTCATGAGAGTAAATTGGCCCAGTATACCTTCCCAATGTCCAGTTTATACATATTTGGCACCTGACTTTAACATTCTACTATCTAACCATCTCCATGAGTTTAAAGGTCTATATCTGACTCAACATTCATACTATCTTGCAAAACTTTTAAGAGTATCTTCTTAGATCTATAACACCCTCTTGATTCCTAAACAGTTCAAAATTTAACTATAAGACTCTAGCTGTCTATTCCTCAACCACCTCAGAGACCTGAGAGGGATAAATATATTTGCTTATATAGGAAGTGCAGAGCCTGCAGCTTCCAAAACTAAGAAAGAACATACCAATGACTGCCTGGACAGTTCCCATTTTCTCTCCATACATTCCAGCATCAATCTTCAGCCTTTGGGTCCTGTTTCTCTGACAGACATTTGTTGTAGAGCAGGGATTATGAAGGACTTACCTACCCTGTCTTGGCAGAGTTAGGCTGTCGACTTCCCTGCTACCAAGTTTTGTCCTTTTTGGACAGCAGTCTGTCTGCAGTTGGTGCAAGGGGTTTTTT
>CAJQZJ010027519.1:28424-39936 GCA_907164525.1 Lophiomys imhausi | reverse complement strand
TATTTATTTATTTATTTATTTATTTATTTATTTATTTATTTATTTATTTATTTAATGTATATGAGTGCTCTATCTGCATGTACACCTGCAGCCAGAAGAGGGCATCAGACCACATTGTGGATCAGATCACCATGTGGTTTCTGGGAACTGAACTCAGGACCTTTGGAAGAGAACTAGCCAGTGCTCTTAACCGCTGAGCCACTGCTCTAGCCCATGGCTGCCTTATATCTGCTGACCAGTATCAATAATAAAAAATGCACTTAAATGCTCACATGTAAGAATTTTTTATTTGCAGTAGAGATTCTTACATCAAACTTATTTTCCTGTGCACAAAAAGCATTGCTTATTCATAGCACACAGGCAATCTTTAGAATATCACAAAGCTCATCACATTATCCTCTTAGATACCATGGTGTTGGTACAATATGCCATCTTAAATTGAACTAATAATTAAATTTATTGTAAAGATTCTGAATTCTCATCTCTGAAAAACAATGCTTTAATTCCAACACACATCTATGTAAGAAAGAAAGGAAGGAAGCAAAGGGAAATATGGTTGACAACTGTGTTTTGATCAGGTTGCCTCTTGTCCTGTTGCATTAGAGGACAGACAGATGGCTGTCAGACCATGGACTGATTAGGATTTGGGAGTTCCTCGTATTCCTCAGCATAGCGTTGGTAGTGATCAGTGAGGAGAGGCTGGTTGGCTTCATTCTTGGTGCTTTTAGAATGGATCAGACAAGAAACACCCACAAAAATGACAGCTACAAATAACAGAGCAGCCACTACAGCAATGGTAATGATTTCAGATATAGTAAACTCCTGGCCTATTTGAAAAAGAAGATGAGAGAAAAATAAGTATTAAAATAATTATCACCAAAAATGCACAACTCACATTTAGGCACTGTTCAAGGCACTCTAGGAGAGACTCTATTGCTGGCCATATTTCCTGAGACTAGCACCTGTGGTCTTGAAGGTACTCCTTAATTCTTTCTGTGAGTGAGACATGTTGAGATCAATCTTATTGCCATTCCAAAGTTAAAGACAATGTTAAAGTCAAAGAAATGAGAGGTTGGAGGAAGAATTGCTTGAAAAGATCCCAGCCTTTTCAAGTCCCACATTCTGTGATGGTTCCCTATATTCTGTCACTTTTGTTGAGGAAAATTTACAGTTGAAAGTCTTGAATTTTAAAATCTCAGAAAAGAGGCTTTGAATATCTCTCTACCTCTTCATGTATATGGGTATAAGTTTAAAACTCATAATCTCCTTTAAAGGAAACACAACCTTTCCAGTGTTAGAATTAACTTCTGATGTTTGAGTTTCTTTATTTGTAAAATGAGAGGTAAAATACTTTCTTCAAAGTTTATGACGATTAGTTGGGCATGGTGGCTCATGCCTTTAATCACAGCACTTGAGAGGCAGAGGTAGAAAGGTAGATTTCTGTTGAGTTCGAGGTCTGCCTGGACTACAAAGTGAGTCCAGGACAGCCAGGGCTTCTAACACAGAGGAAACTTGCCTCGAAAAACAAAACAAAACAAAAACAACAATAACAAATGAAAAAAAAAAAAACCACCCAAAAAACTAAAAAAAACAAACCAAAAGAAAAAGATGACAATTAAAGAAGATAGAGTGGTGTACAATTATTTCACTGCTAGGTCAACATGAGTATCAGTAAGTGATAAATTTCCACTTTTTTTATTCCCAAATAATCCATGGGAAAGCTTCATATCCAATAGAGCACATTAACTTCAGGATTCTGTGGACCTTACTTTTAAGATGACAAATTTTCTTTTGGGAAACAGCACAGTAAAAACACACTGACGAAACTGACCTGGCCATTGAATTTCATAAGCATATCCAAGGTTGTCTGGAGCAGTAACAAACATTTCTATGTTGGTAACTGGAGGCCAGAATGGTACCATGTTATATCGCCTGTTGTGTCCAATAGGAGCATTTTCCAACGGGAAGGTAGAAATATCTAAAATATTCCAAAGGCAACTTGTTAGCGACAGGAAGTTGATATACGAGTGGTTGTTAGATTCTGAAGGTGGCTAATATGAAAGGAGCATATGGAAAGTGTTTTCATAGTTTACATCAAATATAGACACAAGGCAAATGTTGCTGCAGAACAGGGAGAATGTCGCACCAACACTTGTCTTGATAGAACATTTAAAGTCAAAGAACGTGAGTTACATTTCTGTTTATGATTATCATCAGCTCTTCAGTTTTAAAACTACACAAACTAATTTAAATAAATCCACAACACATTTTTTCAGTCAATAAAGAGCCAGACCTACCCTTTCTCGACTGTGGTTTGTCATTCAAACTTTGCAGATGGTTGTCTTGGACCTCACATACATATGTTTAATATTTTCCTTTTTTTTCAGTTTACTTTGAGAGGCATCTGTATTAAATTTATTCCCATGTTTTATTGTTAGCAAAAGGTTCTTAACATTTGAATCTGATTTCTAGCACACTGTTTCCGGTTGTCTCCCTTCTATCTAAATCAGCCATTTAAAACAGAAGGCATTTTTTTTCTTTAGTGCATTTTTGTCATCAAGGATGAAAGTAAGGATAGGTTCTTTGTGTCAAAAGTAAGCTGTGTTTATCTTGTTAATCTGTATCTATGTGAGTGCTATTCTATTAAACACCAAACAGAATACCACAAAGTCAGAACTGGAACTGTGCCTAGGCAGGGCACTAACTGCTTCTTTTAGGACACCTGGAATACGTGAGGTCAGTCAGGGCTTAGGGTTTCCTTTCGCAGGAGGTTTGTTATCTGTAGAGGAGTCATGAAAGGATGATTCATCATTTATTTTGAGAAAAAGTCAGGCACAAAAATGGAGATAGCTCTTATATTTCTGGGACTTCAGCTTTAGCACACACTACAGGAAAGAAAATATTTGTTCAAATGTATTGAGTGCTTACTAATGCTAGGTATTGGTCCACAAGACAAAGAAGCCAACTTTCAGTCCTCAAAAACTCACATCCCGTTGTCGTATTAGTAACCAGTGAAAGTTCCATGCTCAGGCTTATAATTCATGTACAGTTTAAAACTATCTATTTCACCTGTCTATTGAATCTTGAGGATTCCCATCTCCATCTCAGCTTGTCTTCAGCTATGGGATAAAGTTCACTAAAATGAGCAGAGGAATCAAAGCAAAAACAGCTGTCACAGTTGGATGCGTGTAAGTTTCCTCTGCAAGATCCTCCCAAAGATTCCCACCTCACCAAGGCTGTAATGCCAGGACCTTGAGTGTCTTCCCATCTTCCTGAAGACCTGCTTCCTCCGACCTCCTCTTCCCAATGTCCATCTGTGCCTGTTCCATCAGGCTTCTTCCTGTTCCTTTGTTTTAGGATGATCTTCCATTTGTCTACACATCATTCCCAATCTCATCTTCTAGTTTTATTTTACCACAACTTTCCATTTTTTTACTATACTGTATTTTTTTTTTACTATGCTGTATTTATTTTCAGCTATCCTAATTTCTACCAGAAGGTGGGAAATTCCAGGAGGAACTACTTCTGAGTTCTGCATGAAGTTCTGCATAGAAGTACTCCTAATTCTGGTACTTAGTATGTTGTCCAGGAAATGTTATGTACTGAGATAATATTTGTGAAAGGATTTATGATTGCTTCATTTCTTTTCTGACTCAGGAAATAGTAATCATTTTGGGAAATTTACAAACTGCTTCTACTGAAAAAAAAGCATGGAATTCTGAGATACTATATTTGAAACAACACATAATTCTAAAGTAATGGAAGAGGGATGTTGAATTTATGTTACTCAGATTTATAATAGTGGTGAGATGCAGGGACAGGCAGATCTTTGTGAATTTGAGGCCATCCTGGGTTACATAGCTCATGCCAGGCCATACCTATATAGTGAAACTCTGTCTGAAAACAAACAAACAAACAAATTCACAAAATTAGTGGGTGGGTATGAACATAATTATCACCATCATTTGGACTTGTTGTACTGTTTTGTGTAATCCAACAATAGGATTCTATAGCATGATATTGTAAGACAAAAACCTGATTTAGCTTTTTTAATATTGTTATTCTGATTTCTAATTTTTAGAGTTCTACAATTCTGATTTCTGAAGAGTCTTCAATGTGTTTAAAACCTTTGATAGAGTTCGGAAAAACAATCCCATCCTCTTTGTTCATGGACTCTTTCAAAAAGTCTTCTGCTTTGTGGAACTTTTAAAAGATACTTTCCAAGTTCTTACTCTTGCTGGTCTCATTACTTCATGTCAGTCTCTCACAATAGACATTTAGAAATAAATGGAGTATTTGAGAAGTGTCTGATTGGTCAGTTTTAATTTTCATGAACGTTTTCAGCATTGACTTTTTCTGTAATTTAAGACCATATTTTATTAGAAAAAGTGTCACAGCTGACTACTATTTATTTATGGCCCTTCTCTACCCATTTCCTGCCTAGTAACTGAGAATCCTTAAATTACACAGAGCTCAAGCAAAGGAGGCCTGGGGAGAAAAAGGAAAAAAAAACCCACAGCTTTCTGGTTTATCAGCAACCTTTAGATTAGACCTGGAAAATCTTTAACAAAATAATATGAATGTGCAATAATTATTTTCTAACCATAGTATGAAAGGTAGTACTTTACAGTTTCTAGACATTTCTAATAAAAGACAATTTTCATTCCACTTGAGAAGTTTAACATTCACAGCAATGGGAATGACTGCACATATATTGTCTGTATATTTTTGGATAGTTCCCTGAAGCCTATACTTAACAAGAGTTGATTTTCTTAGTGTCTAAACTATTAATTCCAAGTTATATAGTGCTATAATAAAAATAGTCTAGTTAAACATACTCAAGGTCATAAATAGTATTGTAAATAAAACAATCTTGTTCTTACAATTATTACGTTGAATACTGGAGGGATTGGTAAAAGTAAGTGCCTGAAGTAAAGCTATGGATTAAGGAGTGGAGGGTATGGCTGTAAATTTAGGGAAGCGAAAGAACCTAGATTACTGTACCCAGATTGAATCATAAAAATATTAATTTACTATTTTATTTTAAAGAAGCTATGGTGACTTGAATGAGATGCCCCCCATAGGCTCATATATCTGAATGCTTAGTAACCAGGGAGTAGATCTGCCTGAGGAGCATTGGGTGGATTGGGAGGGTTAGGAGGCATGGTCTTGTTGAAGTAGGTATGACCTTGTTGGAAGAGTGTTTTCCTGGAGTGGGCTTTGAGGTTTCCACAGCCCACTCTAAGTCCAGTGTCTTTCTCTCTTTGCATGCTGCCTATGGATCAGATGTAAGTTCTCAACTACTGCTTTGGCATCAAGACTGTCTGCCTCCCACCATGATGATAATGGAGTAACCCTCTGAAACTGTTAGGTAAGCACCCAATTGAATGCTTTCTTTTATTATACTTGCCTGGGTCATGGTGTCTCTTTACAGCAATAGAACAATGACTAAGAAAGAAACTAACAGTGTAAGTAATTCATTGTTATTGTTATGTATGTAAATTTGTGTGAAATATGAAGCAGGATAACAATTATATATACAAATTCACAAAAGAATGACAATTAAGCAAGTATTTTTGTGTGAATTTCCTGTGTGCTTTTTCTTTTTTGAGATAGTACCCCCCTTTATAGCAAGGCTAGCCTTGAACTCTGTACCTTCTGCCTCAAACTTCTGAGCACCAGAGTTATAGACACTACCATACCTGACAAATTGCTTGTTTCTTAAATGATTTCTGACAGAACAACATATTTTGACCAACATAGATTAATAGTCTGGAAGAAACTGGAATAGAGATTTCTGTTACACACAAAGAAATGTGAGTAGTGCTGCTGGATAGAAAGCAATAGAGATAACCTTCAATATTGTGTGTGTTTGATAAATGCACAGCAGCTAAAATTCAGAACATTTTCCAAGTATGAAAATTTATGATGTTTAAACCAGGAGAAGTGCTTTCATGGTTTGGAAAAGCAATGCACTTTTCTTAGCTAAGTAGGAGTGCAGTAAATGAGGTCTCTAAAATAATCTTTAAAAGAATGCATTGAAATGAACTTAAGAGATTTCCTGTGGTGTGATATAAAAACTGTTAACTTTTCAAGTTGAGCAAATTTTCATTTCTGTGGGGCCATAAAGTAATATAACTCGGAACTGCAGATTATGAATAAGGCATGTTTAGTCTTTTGTGAAACCCAAGAAAAGATCTGCAACATCCTTCCACTTATATTAAAAATCAATGAGAAGGTTTTTGGAAAAATAAGAATAAGAAAAACCTGGAATACATGTTAGTCATCTTTTCATGACAAAAATGCCAGTAGTGTCATCTTAATATACATCTGTACTGAGAGACTTTTGCAGTTTTCAAAGTGGTTTTGAGTATTTGGCAATGGCTGGATGGAGAGAGCTCCTGCATCTTATATTTTGGAGCATATTTTATGCGTGCCAAGGGCTGTCTCAAATTGATAAGCACACCTTTAGAATAATTCCTTTGCAAAGTCTTCAAAAAGTGTATAAAAGCATCTCACCAGCATTATACCTCCTTAGCCATTCGTCAAACACCGCATCAGTGAAAGTGTGCAGGAGGACAAAAATAGGATCATTGGGAGACAGATGGGTTTGTCCTCCTGTTCCATTGAGGAAGAGGTGGGCCAGGTTATGAAGGCTTCGAACAGCAGGGTCATATTTCCCTGTGGGTTCACTGTAACCTACATTTAAAAGCAAGGATGAAAATAGAAAACATTGGTAGTCAACAACAGTGCTTATATTAGGAAACAGTTTTTCAAAGCTCGCCAGGCTACGTATTGCCTCGATATAATAGTGATGCCTCTCTGTAGCAATACCTGATGGCATTTACTTGTTATACTCAGAACTAGGATGATTCTGAGCTGGCAGTGTGGCATTCCAAATGTAGTTTCTAGGTTAACAATAACAGCCTGCAAAGGATAACAGCCAGAATGTATGAATGGTGAATTTTGACAAGGAGCAGATTGTTCTGCATGGAAACAGAGACAGTGGAAATCCTCCAGTTACTGCTGCCGCCACTGGGAGCACTGCTGTCACTGTCCTGGAAACTCTCCTACCATCCTCCTTTTCGAGGACTGCCAGCATATTTTTAGAAAATTAATTTTGTGGGGAATGCCCAAATGTCACCATTTTCCTACTTTTTTTCTGTACAGTTTTAAACATCTGGAAAAATTACTGTCAGAACATTTAGAGAATTTTTATAGTGCCTCTACATTTTTAAGCAGGTGAGGATAAATGGCAAAAAGGTCAGAAAGCAGTTGGAAGGTTTGTGATTAGGGGTAGAGTTAAATGTGTCTGATTGGGGTGAACGGCCACGTGCATACATTCACTCACCCAGTCACTCACTCACTCACCCATTCATCAACTCATCTCCATGCAGTTATTCCCTAATTTTTTGACTCAAGAAACATAGTCAGTTTATTGCTTTAAAAATATCATTGCTTTGGCCTTATAGATTCCAGGTTAGTCTCTATGTAGTAAATATTGGATAAATTCTGTCAGTGAGCTAATACTATTTAAATAAACATAAGGAAAGTATACAACTTTGATAGAAAAAGAGCACAATATCAAAAGTAACAACTGGATTTACATCTTACATATCTCAGATAATAGGAAAGAGATTTATCTCTGTTGGAGGGGGCAGGGGTTGGTGCCCCTAAGAAGCGTGATACTGGAACTCAAGGGAAATTTCAATATTAACAAATTTAAAATTAAGTTAGACATAATTACATTCCTTTAGGAATTTGAATACATTATTATTGGCTATCATAGGAAATCATTGCACCTATTTGAACTGTACTTCCTCAACTTCAAATTACTTTTATTGTCATGAAATGAGGAAAATCAAGTTAAAACTTAGTGGGCACATTTAAATTTTTATAGATCTTTACAGTTTGTTACAAAATATTGAAATCTAAATAAAACTGCCCAAACCAAACCTTTCAGACTGTCAGGTAACTGGGACCTCAAAGAATTGTTAATCTTACCTTTTTAAAGAAACAATTTTATAATTATGAAAGTCACCTGTCAATGCTACAGTGTGTATGTATTACACACGCTGGCATGACAACTACCAAAGTTTAGGAGGATCTAGACATTTAAGAGGTTTAACCTGATAATTCCCCATGGTTTTTTTCCTCTGATAATCAAATGGTATCTAATGTTCCTACTATTTTTGAATCAGAAACTGTGACTGAATCAAAATCAACAGCCTGTTCATATGAACCCACGCGATCAATATGACATTTAAAGACTTTTCAAAACAGTTTCATTTGGAGCACTCCAATTATCTCTTGACTAGATGAACTCAGAACACTAATTTTGTTACTTGCCTTCCACCGTGTTTCGAAAACTGTTTGTAGAATTGGAGTAAAAAGGAGGTGTGTCAAACACACGGACCTCCAAGCACTGAGAGACATCCTGTGGCGCAGGAAGTCGCTGCACTGCCGGCCTCCCCACGTTTCCAGCTGGGTTTCTCCTAATCGGCCCACCCTCAGTGCCTATGGAGGAAAGGCATGCACAGTTAAAGAACGTCTACAGGTCTGGGCATTGCTCTCTTATACACAGTGAAAACAATGAAATATAGATGCTTATGGAAGAGATATGAAAAACATGTTTACTGTGAAAAATATCTAAATTATGTTGTCCTACTTCTGTGAATTGAGACAATCTGATATATGAAAACATTGGAAGGAAAAAAATAATCACACCGAAAGACATGGATCTGAGTGCTGCCAAGTTGTAACAAGCTTTATCACAAGAATGTAAGAACAAGAGAAATTTAATTTTGGTTAAAAATAATCTTATAAACTAAGGAAAAATGAAAATATGTATTTCACATATGTATATATATATATTCACTCAAATGCCATCTGTCACAAGTCTTCAGAGAAATAAGAAAAACATATCCTCAAATCTCCTTGGAATACTGTGCATATTTAAATCAACAAATATTTTACATTTTTTAAATCAGTGTCATCATTAAACCTTTGGAAGGGTGGCATTGTGCCTTAAGGGAGGGAAGAAAGGTAAAGAGAGAGAGAGAGAGAGAGAGAGAGAGAGAGAGAGAGCATAAAGAATAGATTTGCAAGGAACTCTGAATGACAGAATGATTGGGGAAGAATTTCCATAGATAAAATCAGAGAGATTTTGCAAGGTGAGTAGTCTAGAGAAGGGTAGGAGCATAAAATCATAAGCTTCCTTCTTCTTGTCTCATGAGAACATGAGCTCTCTTCCCATTCCTGGCACAGTCCCTGGTGTTTGTTAGCTGACAAGGAGTTGCTGCATACTTTCTTGTTGCTGTAAAAAGGGATTTCTTAGGGGAAGAGCTTGCAAGGATCAGAGCAGACTGCCAGGATGATGGGAAGCTAGAGCAGAGCCATACTGTGAAAAAATAAAGTACCAACCTCAGAAGTTTATATTTATTTCATTAAGAAGTGAAGGGAAACTGGTGCCTTAGGTAAATGGGGCACAGTGAGAATGGTTAAGATCAGAATGTTTAAGATCACTTTTCATGAGTATTCTATGGTAATCAACAGACTACTAAGTGCCCCCAAAGACAAGGCAAATAATTTATAGGCCTGCAAGGGATGGCACAGCAACTTCAGCTTGCTTTCCTCTTCATTTACAAATGTCCTGTACTGAATTCTTAGCACAACATTGCCTACCAGCCATATTAACATAACAATCATTAAATACCATAACAACAAAACATAGACCCTTATTAGGATTGCAGTGTCCATGTACATTTTGAGCATGTAGACTATCCTCAAAAACCTTAAGGCATCACTAAATCTCAGGTCTGACTTTCAGACCACATTTTGAGGATTACTGCTTGGGGACTTGTCAGTAAGTCCCATGAAAGAAAATAGTGTCTACTTTGATGGCAAGCAACTGCACCCTAGTTTATCTTCATGGAGTTTCATGGTTGAGAGTTTGTTTAGTAAAAGAAGTCAAGACTTTGTGCAGCAAAAGAAACCAGCTGAGTCATTTTAGTTTTGTCTCAGTGGTTTTGAAATTTAGTTCATGGACAACCTCTGCCAATTCAGCTGCTAACATCCTATGACTTAGGTTTGAGAAATCCTGTGGAGAAAGAATGAATGTTTTTTGTATGATGAATAGTAGACCTATTATGAGGTTGACAGAATGGCAGGTGTCACTAACTCACTTTTCTTACCTACTAAATTTAGTGAAACAAGTAACTAGCCATAAAAATATGGAATCTATAAGAAAAGATTGATCTAAGGACATGCATGCACTAATCTACTAAAGATGCCAATGAAACTGTAGAAATAGATAAGATCTTCTCAGATAAAAGTAATTAAGATAAAAGAAATAATTTCCATGAGAATTAAACAAGACACAGTACGAATCTCTAAGAGACACCTGATGTGATTGGTACAGGCTGTTTTTCTGTATTCTTTACTATGTTTGGTTTTTAAAATTAACTGTGTGTGCCAGGAAGCAGTGGTGCATACCTTTAATTCCAGCACTCAAGCGGCAGAGCCAGGCAGATCTCTGAGTTCCAGACCAGTCTGGTGTACAGAGTGAATTCCAGGATATTCAGGGTTACACTGAGAAACCTTGTTTCAAACCCCCCAAAAAGTGTGTGTACGTGTGTGTGTGTGTGTGTGTGTGTGTGTGTGTGTGTGTGTGTGTACGTGTGTGTCTGTGTGTGTGGACCACGATGAGGGTCCTAGGAATTCAAGTCATCAGTCTTGGCAGCATGAGCTTTTACTTATAGAGCCATCTTGCCAGCTATCTTTACTATATTCAATAAATATTATGCTTGATTTTCACATTTTGAATTGTCATAGTGGACAATATTAAAGTTTGTGTTAACCCAGGATAAGTATTCTTCAACTTCTCATGAATTTATGAGGCTTGTTAAATTAAAGTTATGACAAAATGAAATACTTCCACCTTTATTTTTTCTTTTTATGCCATAATTTCATTTACAGTTTTAAAATTATTCTTTCTAAGCTGGGAAGATAGCATATAAAAGTAAAATGCTTGAGACCTGAGTTTGTCCCAAGAACATGCAGAAAAGAAAATGAAGTATTTTATGGAACAGTTACAATATCAGCATTGGGAAGGTGGAGACAGATAGAACCCCAGACTTGGTTGTGAGCCACTGATGAGCTCTGGGGGAGTAAGAAAAATTGCCCCCCACATGCTCCCTGCCAAAAACTTAGGTAGAGCCTGGAGCCTGGTGTTAATCCCAACACTTGAGAGACAACAGTAGTCTGGCAGTTGGATCTCTATGAGTCAGAAGCCAGCCTGGGCTACAGAGTGAGTTGCTAGTCAGTCAAAGCTATACAGTGAGACACTGTCTCAAAAAGAAAAGAAAATTGATAGACAAAGCCAAAAGAATGACATCTGAAGCTGTTCTATGACTTACACATATACACATGTGTATCTGCACATTCACTTATGAACATAAACACTAACACACACACACACACACACACACACACACACACACACACACACACA
>CAJQZJ010027519.1:1247-19270 GCA_907164525.1 Lophiomys imhausi | reverse complement strand
ACACACACACACACACACACACACACACACACACACACACACACACAGTTTTTCATCTAAAATATCTGTTGAGGGAATTGCTAGTCTTGAGTCTTGGGAATGTTAATTATTAATTACTCTAAAGTCTTTATATAATCTTCCATTTTCATCAGCATTGTTCAAGGTTGCTAACATTTAGTATTAATAGACTTGTTAGTTCTACATTGAATCGTTTGTTCTTATCCTCAGTTTCACCCTCTGTGGTTTCAAGTATTTGTAGTCAACCTGTCTGAAAATATTAATCAGAAAATTCTAGACATAAACAGTTCACAAAGTTTAAACTCCTTGCTCCCTGTGTGGAATTATGAAAACTCATACCTACCATCTGGACCAGATTCATCATTGTTCTGTGTTTCTACCCTGTGTCTGTTCCTGATTTTCTGCTGTTAACATACTGCTCTGACCTCTTTTTAGCTCCCTGGTCTATGTGGTCTCCATCAAGTGAATTTGTATGAAACACCCAGAAAATAGTATAAAATGTAGATGGGGATTATTGTGGAAAAACATGAGGCATTCTCAAAGGTGAGATAGACAATAGCTCAACGGACTATTATGTTAACCTATATATTTAGATAGATTCTGTACTATTTGTAAAGTTTCTGGAAGAGAGTTTCCTGTCACAGGAGTCACAAATCTGTTTGAAATAATACTTAAGGGAGAGGATAACTTCTATACCTTTTTTTTGTAGCTTAGAATGTCATATCCATACCAAAGGCTTCAGAGACAATTCAGATTTCACTGTTTTGACCAGTAGCCAAAGACCCGAGGGTTCAGCTCCTGGTTTTCTAAACTGCTGGTAATGATGGAGACTTATTGTCAGTGACATTCCAGCCTGTTGGTGTTAGCCTAGCCCAAGGTGCTATCAGAGGTCGTCAGGTTGTCTGTGGAGATATTGAGATGATTGGGTTCACACAAGTTTTATGTATGTATCAGTGATGTTGGAAACCTGGGTACTGAAGAAAGCCTACAAGCGTTCATATTAATAGAATATGTAAAATGTTTTTATTTAATAAGGAAGGACAAAACCCAAAAAAAAGTGTGTTGAGGTGTGTAAGATGTAGACTAAGAATGACTAGGACAAAACATAACAAAGTTGATACAGGTATCCTTATTGGGTGTGATTTCAGATATCCACTGAGAGGTGTGGAATATACCCTCAGATGATAGGAGACTAGTGAACTTCCTGGGTTTTCTCATTACATAAAAATTGAATTTTTTAAAAAAGATTTATTTTTATTTTATAAGTTTGTGTGTTTTGTCTGCGTGCATGTCTGCATATATGTAATGCTTGCAGAAGCCAGAAGCGGGCATGGCATCCTCTGATTGGAGTTACAGATGGTTGTGAGCAGCTTTCTGGTTTAAGGAATCAAACTTGGATCCACTGGAAAAGCAACTAGTTCTCTTAATTAATAAGCCATCTCTGAAGGCCCAAAACATCAAATATCTTCATTATCATTGGTATGTTAGTTTTAGAAATAATAATTTAATTACTACATTTCTCCCTTTCCTCTCTTCCCCTTCCTCCTCACAAACCTTTCCTTATGCCCCTCCCCACTCTTCTTCAAATTCATGCCCTCCTTTTCTTCACTAATTGCTATTGTACATGCCTATATTTGTGTGTGCATATAAGTTATTTTTTATTGAAAATAATTTTTTCATACAATGTATTCTGATCATGGTTTCCCCTTTCTTGTCTCCTCTCATTCCCTTCCCTCCTACCCACCATCAAACTCTATGTCTTTTCTCTCTGTCTCTAAGAAAACAAACAGGCAAATACAACACACACACACACACACACACACACACACACACACACACACCTCGAAATAAACTAAGAAAGAAAGAAAGAAAAGAGAAACAAAGAAAGAGCAGGTGAAATATGTACATATGTGTGCATGCACACACACATACATACACAATTCATAAAATTACAAAATGGGAACCATAATATTATGCAGGCAGAGACAAAGTACCCAAACAAAGCAATGTGAGACAAAAGAGTCCTCCAAGAATACCTTTGATTTCATTTTGTGTTGGGCATGAGGTCTATCCGTGATCTTTCGGTGATCGTGATGTCTTTCGGTGATCGTGAACCTCAGGTTGATTCTTTAGACACTTTGTCTTCCTTTCTCTGTCTCTGTCTCTGTCTCTAGGTGTATGTGCTTGTTCTTGTGAGTTCAAATGTGTGGATGGAGGCCACGGATCAACCACAGACTCTCTTCCTTGGGTGCTGATCACTTTATTTTTAAAGCCAGGGTCTTTCATTGGTCTGAAGGTCACTGATTAGGGTAGGCTGACCGGCCAGTGAACCTCAGGGACGCATCTGTCTCATCTCTCTCTTCCCTAGCACCTGGACCACAAGTGCTAACTACTATTCTGGTTCTTTTATGTAGGTTCTTGGGATCGAACTCAGGTCTTCCTGCTGTGGGATGTGCACTTTGCATACTGAAACATCTCAGACCATTAGCTTACATTTCTATAAGCTTGAATAACAGGATGTGAAAAAAAGTAGAGTTTTAAAATTTTATATTGAGACACTAATGGATAACTGAATAGATCAGACATTTCTTCACTTCTTCTAAATAATGGCTATTGCTTGCAAAGTAATAGATTCCAAATTGAGCAAGGGAAAAATGAGTGTAAGTGAGGCTTGAAAATATGACTTTATGAAGGCCATTTTGCTTTAATATTCACCAATGCTATTTTTTATGGTCTAGGTTCAACATTTTAGTTAGGTGCAAATCACTTGTGATCTTGAACTCTTTATGTCATATACATTACTCTGTAGTGAACTCTCACTCTAATGCTGTCCCATTTTGTAAGGCTCTAGGTTGAATAAACATGAACAGCATGTTTAAATGCTTCTGAAACACTGAGCATTTGCTTTCAAGTTTTAGGTGTTTAATTTAAAAATGCTAATGGGTCATGCCAACTAATATCTCAGGGCTTCTTACCCATTCAGGGTCAAATTAATTGTGAAAATGACGGATATAAAATAATGTTTAGATAGTTTTTATCGATGGGTTTGACCATTTACTATTGAATTCTTTGTCAGATTCTAATAGATGGTGATTTCTATTGCTTGAGTAATATTAGTATGATAACTCACATGCAGTGAGACCACTTTGCCTCTGTCTCTCAGTATGTCACTTGTGAAGAATGTCTTAATATGTTTCTTATTTCTGAAAACTCTAGTTGAATTTATAGAACATTTATTGAAGTAATACATGTTAGCATTAGGGAAAGTTGTGGGAAGCACATAGACTGACACTATTATTTTTGCAACTTTCTCTGAAGTTCTAAAATCAATCCTAGAAAAAATACTTTTCTTAAAAAACAGATATTTAAAAATCCACATGCTGTCCTCTTGTGTAGTTGTCTGCACAGATATAAATAAATACAATATGTCATGCTATGTTGAAAGACAAAAACAACTGCCACTATGTCCCTCACACAATTTTGTCTAATTTCCATAGTTTTCTCCTGACCACTGTGGAATTCTACATTCAACATTCTAAAATAAGATTAAAAAATGCTGAGGGTTGCACTCATCATGACACCATACTACCTCAGTGAACAAGAGCCTTGGCTTTTCTGAGCCTCATTTCCTTGTATTTAAAATGGATGCAATAGGCATATATTGTTAGGATAAATAAAGCTTAAATAAATGTAAGCATTAGGGTAAATATGGAACAGCACTTATATAAATCAAAGTTAGGTATCTAAAAGTGAATGAAAAATACTGAAATTGATGTCAAAACTTAGTTTTTTTTAATTTAATTTAATTTTATTTTTTTTAAATACTTTATTTTTTTTTCTTCAAGTTACATCTCAGTAACAAACCCCTCCCTATTCCCTCTTCCTAACCCGCCCTTCCACCCTCTTCCCTCCAGAGGTTTCCCCTTTCAGTCCAACAGCTGGTTCCTTCTCTTATAACAGTAAGTATTATACAAAACCATAGATATAAATATGCCACATTTATGAGAGTAAATTGGCCCAGTATACCTTCCCAATGTTCAGTTTATACCTATTTGGCCCCTGACTTTAACATTCTACTATCTACCCAACTCCATGAGTTTAAAGGTCTATATGTGACTCAACATTCATACTATCTTGCAACACACTTTTAAGAGTATCTTCTTAGATCTATAACACCCTCTTGATTCCTAAACAGTTCAAAATTTAACTATAAGATTCTATCTGTCTATTCTTCAACCACCTCAGAGACCTGAGAGGGATCTAAATACAAGAGATGGTTAGGGCATCTTCAAAAACCCCTAGAGATCTGCAGAATATGGCATTCAAAGATGTTATCTTAAATCAAGATTTTTTTTTTGATATCGAGACATATCAGCGCCTGACAGCACCCCCTATTCTACTCCAAGTAGAAGATAAGCATCGAAGAACCTCCACTGTAAGATGGTTGAATTAATGGCAAGCCTTTCTCTTGGCATGAAAAAGCCCCTTGCACCAACTGCAGACAGACTGCTGTCCAAAAAGGACAAAACTTGGTAGCAGGGAAGTCGACAGCCTAACTCTGCCAAGACAGGGTAGGTAAGTCCTTCATAATCCCTGCTCTACAACAAATGTCTGTCAGAGAAACAGGACCCAAAGCCTGAAGATTGAAGCTGGAATGTATGGAGAGAAAATGGGAACTGTCCAGGCAGTTATTGGTATGTTCTTTCTTAGTTTTGGAAGCTGCAGGCTCTGCACTTCCTATATAAGTTTTTTTTTTTTTTTTTAATGACAGACTTTCCATGACTGTCTTAGATGGAAATGTATTAACACAATGCTTTGCTTATCACTGACATCCAGACACCAAGTAAAGTGAAAGAATTTCAACATCCTGCTGTACAAAAAGTGAAGTCCTGCAAATGGACACCAGCTTAATGGCATCACCTCCTGCAGGTCTCTGGTGAAGAAACATGAAGAAGAACACACACATTGTCCCACTTTGCCTACACATTGTGGTAAATTGTATAATGCGCTCCTGTCAAAAAAGAGAACTTAAAAGAATTTACACTCACACTGCTCAGAAATGTACACATTGACGGCCACACAGTTGCTCACATTGGTGGGAGTCTTGTAGCTACAGTTATACTTACATTTGTTGTTCAGAAAACAACACTGAATAACTTTTCTAAGTTTTGATGTCTAACGGTTGTTTGTGAATCAAATATCTAAATAATAGACAACAGAAATTTGACTTAACTTGATGTGGAACCTGTTAGAATCAAATGTATTTGTTAATGAATATTAATGTTTTGTTATTATTTCTGCAAATGTAGTAAATGATTAAATTATCCAGTTAGATGGCACAATATATTAGCAAATTCTTTCCCTAGCTGAACTAACTTTGCTTATTGGCTGCGACACTGTGGGCATTAAGATAACTGGAAAATATCCATTAGGCCAGTCATGTGTGTTTACCACAAGTAGAAGCTTAGAGTCAGTGAACACAAGGCAAGGAATGTGAGGCCTGTGTTTTGTGTCTGGCAGAGACCCAGTCAAACAGAAGTCTGATTTAGGGGAGAATGTTTTGCAGAGGTTTGGTAATGAGGTTTCTAATAAACTGTGCTGTTAGTTTCTTAGATAAACCTTCAAATATAAACAGCAAATTCTACATGTGTTGTTAAGAACAATGCCAGCTAGGAATGATTAGATTTATGTTCACTGGAATTACTTTTTTAAAAATAATTTATTTTTTATATCTTCAAGCTACATCTCAATCACAATCCCCTCCCTACTCCCTGCTCCAGTCCCACCCTTCCACCCTCTTCCCCCTCAACCCCCCCCATACTCTACCCTTTTTTATTTTTTTAGTTTAAGGTAGATCTTCCCCCCCCCCCAACAGCTCCCCCTTTCAGTCCAAAAAATGGTTCTTTCTCTTATAACAATAAATACAATACAAGACACCAGAAATAAATAGGCCACAATTATGAGAGTTATATGGCTTAGCATACATTCCCAATGTCCAGTCCATATGTATTTGGCACCTGACTTTAACATTCTACTATCTAAACATCTCCACGAGTTTAAAGTTCTATATCTAACTCAGCTTTCATACTAACTTGCCTCATAATTTTAAAAATATCTTCTTAGATCCAGAACACCCTCTTGATTCCTAAACAACTCAATATTTAACTATGAGACTCTAGCTATCTATTCTTCAACCACCTCAGAGACCTAGAGGGATAAGTGAGATAAAATAATTTTAAATGTTTATTTTGCTGAAGATTTCATATTTTCCTTTTCTCAGCAAGTGACCTTGTAAGATTTCCCTATTGAATAACTTGTGGATACCTGTGTGAGCTATCTAAGCAATCAGAGACAGCGAGGCTTGGAGTGGGGCTGAGTGTCTGTGCAGTTCCAAGTAGTCAGCTCAACTCCAGTGTGAACAGTATGGTGCTAGTGAATGACAGTTTCAGTTCTTCCAATATCTTGAAGATTTTCTTTCTCTTTCTCTGGAATATTTATTTTTTTCGAGGTCAGCATGGTTTATAGAGCTAGTTCCAAAACAGCGAGGTTACACAAAGAAACATTGTCTCAAAAAAAAAAAACAAAAACCAAAAAGATTTCATTTTATAATTTTAAATTATATACAGTTCTCTCCCCCCCCCTCGTGTGTGTGTGTGTGTGTGTGTGTGTGCGCGCGCGCGCGTGTGCACACAAGTGCTGATGTCCTTGAGAGCCAGAAGTATGGGATCCCCTGGATCTAGAATTACAGACATTTGTGAGCTTCCTGGTAAACAAATTTATGTCACCTGAAAGAGCAGAACATGCTCTAAACACCCAATATTCTTTTTTTTTAAAATACTTTTTTTTTCTTCAAGTTACATCTCAGTAACAAACCCCTCCCTATTCCCCCTTCCTATCCCGCCCTTCCACCCTCTTCCCCCCAGAAGTTTCCCCTTTCAGTCCAACAGATGTTTCCTTCTCTTATAACAGTAAGTATTATACAAAACAATAGATATAAATATGCCACATTTATGAGAGTTAAATGGCCCAGTATACCTTCCCAATGTCCATTTATACATATTTGGCCCCTGACTTTAACATTCTACTATCTAACCATCTCCGTGAGTTTAATGGTCTATATGTGACTCAACATTCATACTAACTTGCAACACACTTTTAAGAGTATCTTCTTAGATCTATAACACCCTCTTGATTCCTAAACAACTCAAAATTTAACTATGAGACTCTAGCTGTCTATTCTTCAACCACCTCAGAGACCTGAGAGGGATAAATATATTTGCTTATATAGGAAGTGCAGGGCCTGCAGCTTCCAAAATTAAGAAAGGACATACCAATGACTGCCTGGACAGTTTCCACTTTCTCTCCATACATTCCTGCATCAGTCTTCAGCCTTTGGGTCCTGTTTCTCTGACAGACATTTGTTGTAGAGCAGGGATTATGAAGGACTTACCTACCCTGTCTTGGCAGAGTTAGGCTGTCGACATCCCTGCTACCAAGTTTTGTCCTTTTTGGACAGCAGTCTGTCTGCAGTTGGTGCAAGGGGTTTTTTCATGCCAAGAGATAGGCTTGCCACTAATTCAACCATCTTACAGTGGAGGTTCTTCGATGCTTATCTTCTACTTGGAGTAGAATAGGGGGTGCTGTCAGGCGCTGATATGTCTCGATATCAAAAAAATCTTGATTTAAGATAACATCTTTGAATGCCATATTCTGCAGATCTCTTGGGGTTTTTGAAGATGCCCTATCCATCTCTTGTATTTAGATAAGCAAATGTTGCTTGTCTCTTAGCAACTTGATTACTGGGTAGTTTAGAGAATATCTGTGATAGACTGTCATAGTAGCTAACAAAGTGACATGTTTGCATGACTAGGAGTTTGTTTCAACTATCCTAGACCTTTTTAGACGGTTGGTATCAAGAGGTCAGAGCTTCACATTTTATTTTAAAGTATCTCTAGGTATGATACCATTAGGAAGCATTACCTTTAAATTTGTATCAATATACAAAGATCTATTCATTTGTGGTTAAATATACTCTTAATTATGTATCAATATACCAAGATCAATACCTATGTAGCCCAACATAATCTTAATATTACGTCCATATGCAAGGGTCAATACCATTGTGGCCAACTATAATCTTAATTTTGTATCAATATACAAAGATCAATACCGATGTAATCCAATACAATCTTATTTTTGCACAATAAACAATGGTCAATACCACTTTAGCCAAATAAACTACTAATTTTGTATCAATATACAACGGTATAAGGGCATATTCAATAATCTGCCCCTTCTTCTTGGACCTTCCTGTGCTATGTCTATATCTCATTTTTCTCAAGCCCATGCACTCCTATATAGGAGAGGAAGAAGGATACAGAAAAGGAAAAGTAGGAATTCCCTGGGGCTAACCTCCAAAACCCATTAAACAGGATCATTTATCAGCTTGTAATCTCTTCCCCTAAATTTCAGAGTTTTCAGTTATCCTTCAAATAACCAAAAAGAAGGGCGGAGAAACACCTTCCCCACCCACTGGGCATGGGACGTTGCTCTCTTAAAGTGACTTCCTGCTGATTCGGGTCTTAGTAGACCTGTTTGGGGCCCGAACCCAAATGGGAAAAATGGTTAAAAATGTTAATACACTCCTTTTATATTCAGTCCTTCTCTTCTCAGCTGTTTAGATGACCTAAGTGGTTTGTAGGCAGAAGCTGATCTTGCAGGCTTCACTGAGGTTCCTGCCGGGGCATTGTGTAGAGCTGAGCGGTCCCAGTGACATTGGATTGCTGTGGTGGTTGCAGGCCCCCAATGGAGACAGCTATTGAGAAGTCTGTCAGACAGAATCAACTGGGTCACTCGTCCTCCTTGGTGCCTGATTCTGCTCTCTGCTGAGGTTTCCGCTGTCCAGCCATCCCCGGGCTCCCCTAATGGACGCTTCGATTCTCCTGGAAGGATAAGAACAGAGCCCTGCCCCAATCCCAACCCTAGGACAACTGCCCTCTTTTTTTGGGGGGGGGTGGGGCGGCTAGGTAGTACTTCTCCTGAAGCAAATTTGGCCTTCTGACAACATACAAAGCGTTATCTTTTAATCAGGGTTAAAGAAGAAATCATTCTGTCACCTTGGAGCTAAACCAGCTCTAGTGTATATATTTTGAGATCCCAAAGGACAATCTGCCTGCATCGAGAAGGCCTTTTGTAAGTAGCCTCCAAACCTAGGTCCCTCCAAATCCCATGTGTGTGTCTCTGAACTCTAATTATTGGGAACAGGGACCTGTGTTTCCCATCTGAAGGGATCAAACATGTGTTCCACCACTCCTGGATCGAAGTCTTTCTCTATTTAGAGTTTGCCCTGCATCAGGCTGACCCTGAGCTCCAGGATCTGCTTGTTTCTGTCTCCAGTGTGCTGGGAGCTGGGACCAAGGATGTACTCTTCTTGAATGGTGGGACCAAGAGTATGCACCCTCACCACCCCGCTCCGTATGACTCCAGAATACATAAGACTACCAACTCTACAGTGCTCCCCCCGACCCCGTCCCCGTCTCCGCTGAAGTCAAAGGCATGGGCCAATACCACAATTCTCTTGTATTTTACATTAGCTCCACATCTTCTCTACACCTGGAGGTCTGCAAAACCAGGCCGAACGGCTGTATCCTCTATTCCATTCACAGTATTTCAGCCCTGCCCCCTGCCTTTTTTTTTTTTTTTTTTTAGTTAATAAATTTATTTGTTTGTTGCTTCAGGTTACATCCTTATCATATTGTCCTCTTTTCCCGCTTCCCAGGCCCATCCTCCCATGCTCTACCCCCTGACCCTTCCGTCTTGTTCCTCTGGGGTGGAGTGTCCCTGCCTAACAGTCTCTCACCACAGATCAGGAGTCATATGAGGGCCAAGAGCCTCTTCATTCACCAGGGGCCTACGAGGCAGTACTGCCAGTGAATGGTGTCTCATTGCTACTGGAGGAATACTAAAAAAAAAGACCAACAAACACACAAACCCACAAAACCAAAGAATATCAACAAAAAAAGAGAGGAAAAAGAGAAGGGAAAAGGAAAAAGGAAAAAGAAAAAAAGAAGGAAAAAAAAGATAAAAAAAAAATTTATGTCCATGTTCCTTTTGGTGTGTTGGTTGTAGTACAGATATCCTGTACGATATAGTTAAAATCCTACTATAAGTGAATAGATGCCATGTGCATCCTTCTGAGACTGGGTTAGCTCACTCAGGTTGAGCTCCTCTAGATCCATCCATTTGGTTGCAAATTGCATGATTTCATTGTTTCTGATAGCTGAGTAATATTCCATTGTATAGATGTACCACAATTTTTTAATCCATTCTTCAGTTGAGGGACATCTGGGTTGTTTCCAATTTCTAGCTATTACAAATAAGGCTGCTATGAACACAGATGAGGAGACTTCCCTATGTCTCTGTGAGAGGTCCTTTGGGTGTATACTCAGAAGTGGTATGGCTGGTTCCTGAGGCAAGGTTATTCCTAGATTTCTAAGATATCACCAGACAGACGTCCATAGTGGTTGCACAAGCCTGCACTCCCACCAGCAATGGAGTAGTGTTCTCCTTTCTCCACACCCTCGCCAGCATGTGCTATCATTTGAGCTCTTTATCTTAGCCATTCTAACAGGTGTTAGGTGGAATCTCAGGGTCGTCTTGAGTTGCATTTCTCTGATGATTAAGGATGTTGAACATTTCTTCAGGTGTCTCTCAGCCCTTAGGGATTCCTCCTTTGTGAATTCTCTATTTAGCTCCATCTCCCATTTTTTATTGGATTATTTGGTTTCTTGGCATTTAGTTTCTTGAGTTCTTTGTAGATTTTAGATAATAGCCCTCTATCAGATGTGGGGTTGGTGAAGATTTTCTCCCAGTCTGTTGGTTGCCGTTTTGTTCAAATGACAGTGTCCTTTGCCTTACAGAAGCTTTTCAGTTTCATGAGGTCCCAGTTATTGATTGTTGATCTCAGGTCCTGAGCTGTTGGTGTTCTGTTCAGGAAGTTGTCACCTGTGCCAATGAGTTCGAGGGTTTCTCCTAATTTTTTTTCTAGTATCTTTAGTGTGGCCAGCCTTGTGTTAAGGTCTTTGATCCACTTGGAATAACAACCTGGGGTTGTTATTTCCCATTAGTTTGGTATAGGTGGTGTTCCTGTACCTCTTTAGGTTTAGTTGCTGAGGGGTTTTCTATTCCCTTTGTTTTCTTGGGTGTTTTCTTCTCTGGGTTGGGATTTTCCTTCTAGGATTTTCTGTAGGGCTGGGTTTGTGGGTAGATATTGTTTAAATTTGATTTTGTCATGGAATATCTTGTTTTCTCCATCTATGTTGATAGAGAGTTTTGCTGGGTAAAGTAGTCTGGCTGGGCACCTATGATCTCTCAGGACTTGTAGTATATCTGACCAGTCCCTTCTAGCTTTTAACGTTTCTGAGGAGAAGTCAGGTGTAATTCTGATGGGTCTGCCATTGTATGTGACTTGACCTTTTTCTCTTACAGCTTTTAATATTCTTTCTTTGTTCTGTACATTTGGAGTTTCAATTATTATGTGGCAAGAGGAGTTTCTTTTCTGGTCTAATCTGTTTGCTGTTCTGTAAGCCTCTTGGATTTTTATTGGCATCTCTTTTTTCAGGTTTGGGATGTTTTCCCCTATGATTTTGTTGAAGATATTTCCTGGACCTTGGAGTCGGGAGTCCTCTCTTTCCTCTATACCTATAGTTCTTAGGTTCCGTCTTTTCATTGAGTCCTTGATTTCTTGGATGTTGTGGGTGAGAGATTTTTTAGCCTTCTCATTTTCTTTGGATGTTGTACTGATTTCTTCCACTGAATCTTCCATGCCTGAGATCCTGTCTTACATCTCTTGCATCCTATTGTTGATATTCACATCCGTAGTTCCTGTTCTCTTCCCTTGGTTCTCCACTTCCTCTTTTAACTCTGACTGTGTTTTCTTTATTGTTTCTATTTCTATTTTCATGTCTTGTATGGTTTTGTTCGTTTTGTACATTTCCTTCTCCAGCTTGCTTGTTTTTGTATGAAAATCTTTCATTCCTTTTTCCTTTTCCTGTTCAATCTCTGTCACCTTGGCTTGGAGCTCTTTAATGGTGTTCTTCCTTGTTTTGACTTGTAGATTTGTGGCTTCCTTGATTTCCTTCATAGATTTAAGTTCTTCTTGCAGAGACTCTATCACTTTCCATAATTCAGTATTGTCAACGTTTTCATGTGTTTGTGTTGGTGTGTGGTCATCCGAATTGGATGAGCTAGGATGATTCTGCTTTGTTGGAGTTATATTTCCTTGATTTCTATTTTTTTTTTTGACCTTTGGCCATTGGATGCGTTTAGCTGTCTGCTTTCTGTGCTTGGAACCACAGTGGATGATTTGGTGCAGGGGATGGGTTACTTGGCTATTTGTCCTTGCTTACAGGGGGATTTCAGGGTCACTGTGGTTTTAATCACCTGAGGCACTGTGAGCTGGTGCAGCCTATTCCCAGGTTGAGTAATAGACCAGGATTGTTTCACTGCTCCCAATTGAGACTTCCCTATGTTGCACTCTGAGTTATCAGCCTGTAATGGTTCTGATGGTATGGTCCTGTTTGCCCAGGCACAGATTCTGTGGGCTTTGTTTGTTGTCACGGAGGTTGACAGGGTCTGGCTCCACACCTAATATGTCTGGATTTTCCAGAATACAGCTATGGTCCCGATTTCTGGTTTCTCTCTAGGCTTCTCGCCATGGGGCTGGCCTCTGTGCCTGATTCCCTTCCTGTCTGCACCGCCGTGGGTCCCCCTCCCTGGCTGCTAGGCCGTGGGTACCCCAAGCCCCTGATCATCCGGATGCCTGAGTGGTCCTCTCGCCCCAGCAGCTCAGCCGTGGGTGCACAGATCCCTGGCCCCACCCACGCCTGTCTCTCTCCCCAGATGACCTGCCGTGGGTTTGCGGGGATTTGGCCCTGCCAGCCGGGCTCCCTCCCCAGCTGCGCTTCCGTTAGTGCGCGGGATTTGGCCCCTCCCGCCCGCCTTTGTGTTCCCAGCTTTCCGTGCTCTCTTGAAACCTCCCGCCCTCCGCTTCACGAGCGGCTGCAGACCACCCGCTGAGCCCCCTGTTTGTTCCTTGCTAAGCCTTCCACTATCTCGCAAAGTTTTTTAAGTGGGTATAAGTTCTATCTGAGGTATGGGGAGCCCAATAGGCCAGCGATCTGTGGCCAAGTGGACCCTGATTCTGCCTGCTGTAAGTTGGGATCTATCTTACCAGGCGCCTCTCCAAATGGGAGTTCCCGAATCCCGGGTTTAGTGGCTTCCATGTCTGTGAGAGATGGGGGAGAGAGCCTTGCCCTGGGACTTTTAACAGTCCCTTGGCAGCTGTGAGTGTTCCCGGGGGGGGGGGGTCTAGCCCCTCCAGTTTTTGCACAGTGCCCAATAACTCTGTGTTTTTTTATGGCTCTTTTTTCCCCCGCGTTCAAAATGTGTCAGTGTAGGTCGCTGCCATCTTGGCCCGCCCAACACCCAATATTCTTATTTAGCATATACTATTGGCAAAATGGTGATCTGGGTATTTATGTCTTGGAAGTAAGAATGATATATTCATTTTAGTGCAAGTTTATGATTCTGTGTGTAAAATGAAAGAATGGTAGACCTATGTTTTTTCTTTCCTTCTTCCTTCTTTTAACTGTAGTATTTTGTTTGTGAATTTAAACAAATTATTTATTTTTTGACAATTTTTAATGTGAGTTTGACATAGCTTGATCAAGCTGCTTCTCACTCCCCTAGCTTTCCTTGGGACCTTCCACATCACATCTTCCTTGAAACTTCATGTTCTCCTTTTATACTTTCTAATTAAGTAAGTTATTAAATTTTTTATTTATATCACTGACTCCCATTAGTGCTGCCCTTATTCACATGGATAAGAGGGTTATTCGTTTGGTTCCAGGGAACCTATCAGTTGCTGCACTCCTAAAGATAAGTGATTTTTCTTTGCCTAGCATCCAACATAAGTCAATGGTTCATCAGCTAAGGTTTGGGCTAGATGTCCGTCAGCTGACAGATCAATAATGAAAACGTGGGGCTGGAGAGATGGCTCAGCCATTAAAGGCTAGGCTCACAACCAAAAATAATGAAAACGTGGTACTATACACAATTGGATTCTATCATACTATTCATGAAATTTTCAGGAAACTGAATGGAACTGCATTAGGTGTGAAGGAAATTTAGTATTGATGGCTGGAAAATAGAACTCCTGATGTCAAGACCATATCCTGTGCTTGTGTTTCTGTTTCCTAAGTGCCCAAGTGGAATGGGTACTTGAAGTGGTCATCAAGGAGAAGGACATGTAGCACAGCCATCATGTCTTAATGATGAGCTTTACCAAGAAGCATCACAGGAAGAGTGAGGTCCTCAGGAATCCCTGGGCAAACAGAAGATGAATGGAAAAAAGCAGACCCAAGCCTTGTCCAAGTCTATACAGTTTTCATGAATCTTCTGCAAGACACCATTATCTCTTAGAAATACTCCCTTTGACAGGAATCCCAGAGACATCTCCTTAGATTGGGGGAAAATAATCACACTTCCGATTTAGTAATATATCAGTTTCTTATTCATAAATATTTCAGCAGTAAAAAGATTTGTGAAGGGTTGTGGGTATCCCTTTATAAATATCAGAAAGATTTTTCTATTAACTTTTAGTAGCATCTTTATTATTGTAGTAAAAATTGCTACTACCTGAAGTTAAATGCTGAAAAGCAAAGAAAAATTCTTGAATACTGGATAAAACTTCTCTATGTTGCCTGTTTTGGGCACATAGTAAAATTTTAAAGGTAGCACATGTAAAATCTACACTTACTAGTAAGGAACTAAAAATAATCCTCAGACCAGACCATCAACTCTGGATAAATAAGAAAAACACTGAAGTAGAGACCTATCACACTAGGACAACTAATGACAAAGATGAAAAACAGGACACACAGAAGTAGAAATCAGGAAACACCCAGAGGGAAATTCACAGTCTTTGGGAGCAGGTTAGCACTCTCAAGAATTTCCTTTCATTTGTATTATAAAGTGATCTGTTAATGTTGCTTATTTATATCTTTCAAAAACTTGTAAATTGCTGTTTTCAATTATTATATTTGACTTGTTGGTTTCAATAATTATTTTTTTTGTCTAAGCTGTTTGTAGTCAAGCATGCCTTATCTTAACTACTTATTAAGAACTTGTAAAAACATCTCCATGGATATTAAAATAGGAAGATGACTCATACTCTAAAACTACAATATTGGGAGGAATATTTCAACATATTTTAATCAGTCATCACATTAACTTCTACTATTCCTCTTGCTTCAGATACACAATTTATTCAGAAATCACACATTTCTACTTGCTAATTCTAGAAATTCTATCATGGTTTTCAAAGTTCTCACTGAGTCTGACAAGGTCACCACAAGCATATTAAGTATTGTGAATAACAATATAACTTTTTTTTCTTAATGGAAAGGGAAAAGGTCATTGCTCATTATCCTTCTGTATTATTTTCTAGATAAGGACGTGGGCATGGGCAACTTGCTCTGAGTAGAATGATATACTCAGTGCTCCTCTCAACTGAAGTGCAAGCAACTGGCTGCCACCCCGTGGCTTAGGTCAGTGTGTGATGGACAACTGTAGGCGAACAACAGGCTGCCTTTTCCTGACAGCAGTCATTTCCATGTCAGATTTTTGCCAATTCATTACAGTGTTAAGTGTGCTACATTATATCAAGTCGTTTTAAAAAATGAGTATCCTACTCATCTACTACAGGCCTGGGTCCCCAAGGAGAAAACCTTTTCTTTCTTTCTTTCTTTCTTTCTTTCTTTCTTTCTTTCTTTCTTTCTTTTTTTCTTTTTCTTTCTTTATTCTCTCTCTCTCCTCCCTCTCTCCTTCCCTTCTTTCCTTCTTTCTTTCTCAAGTGAAGAAAGGATTTAGCTGTGTGGACTACTGGTCAGTTGACTTCCCGATTGAACAGAAGTTAGAGGCACTGTAGGCTTTGCCCACTGTCTTCTTACTTTGACCCCTAACACACGGTGTTTGAATGCATAATTAGAATAACACGAACAGCAGTTCTTGTGATTGTCAGCTATGCTCTGCTTCATTTTTCATATGACTTTTAGGTCAGATCATTCTTCCAGAAGAAATAGTTTGCATTCCTTTCTTCCTTTTTATACTAACTCATGACTCTGGAATAATACCCATGTTGTCAGAATGAAATGCGGCCTTTTGGTGGTTAAGTGTCTGGAAGTCTAGCCACATAATTCTGTCTTTGTTGCAGAGACTGTGGTTCTGGTTAAGGTTTAGTAACTCCATCAGTGACTCCATCAAACAGAGTGATGTACACAGACAACTAAAATGTCTCCTCACTGTCAAGGGATCTCAATCATCAAAAAATACAAATATTTACAATTCTAATATGGTGCTAGTCTCAATAAACTTGCATTGCAGTTTAGGAGCCAGATGAGAGTAGAGGGGAGAAGGGAGGGAGAGGAAGAAGGAGAGAGAAAGGGAGATTGAGAGCAAGAGAGAGAGAGACAGAGAGAGAAGAGTTGCAAATACTGACAATAATAAATCAAATCAAACAGGAAGATAAAACAGTCTCAGCTGTGGTGTGTAGTATGTGATTTTAAGGAAACCAAGGTAGAGGTGAAAAGGAGACTAATAGGGAACCTGGCTCTCTTTTATTTTTAATGAAGTTACAAAAGTCTTCAGGAAGAGGTAGTATTTAACATAAACTGTGTTAAAATCCTGCATAATATACCTTTTAATAGAATGTATAATTCTGTCTTTATATATCAATTGTAACAGAGTAATTTCTCTTTTATTTTTTCATTGTTACTATAGTGAAGAAATACACACTCTTATATAATTCCATTCCCAGAGTATTCTAGTTTGCTTTTTGTTGCTGTGATAAAACATTCCAGAACCAACATGTGGAAAAAAAGAATTTATTTCACTTTATACTTCCAGGTAATAAGTCAATCATTTAGGAAAGCCAGGGCAGGAGTTTAAGGACAGAATGAGGAAGCAGAAACTGAATCAAACACCATAGAAGAACACTACTTATTGGCTTGTTCCCTGTGACTTGCTCAAGCTGTTTTCTTATATAACCCAAGACAGATTGCTCACAGTGGGCTGTGCCATTTCACATCAATCATTAATGAGAAATGTCCCACAGACTTGTCTGAAGACCGAACTGATGAGGATATTTTCTCAACAGAGGTTTCTTCTTCCCAGGTGACTCTAGTTTGTTTCAAGTTGACAAAAAAACAACCAGGACACCTATTTCTCATCTAGAATTGTATTTATACAGTTACACATTGGGCTACTTTCTCTATACATACTAGAAACATCATTTTGTAGCCAAAGCATTAAAATATTTTGATTTTGGTTGATATAAGTAGCAGAGTCCCAGGGTTCATCTCAAGATCCTTTCTCAGGATACTTCGTATTTTATTACTAGCTGGCATTCGCCATGTTAAAATTATCATTGAGCGGATGGAAAATCAGGGCAGGAAGGCTATGTACAGAGCATATAGAGAGGGGTCTTCCTCACTCAGGACTTTATCTCCTCTTATCTGTTTTTATGGAATACTGCAGGGTTCTCAATCTTCTGAGCATGCTAGTGTTCTGCTGTGTGTGGGGTAGGTCAATGTCAGGGGACTTAAGTTGTTGGTCAACAAGCTCCAGGGATACATGTCTCCACCATGGTTTCAGATGCTAGCCACCATGCCAGCTCTCACGTGGGTGCTAGAGATCTGAACTCAACTCCTCAAGCTTGAGCAGCAAGCAGTTTCTCCCCTGAGTCTTTCCCATTTCCCTAAGTTTTTGGGTAAGTTTTAAAGACTGAGAAGGTATATTATGAAGGTCATCGAAAGTTCTGGGTTCTGTAGACCTAGAAGTGAATTATTTAGAACTGTTTTGGTGAAGTTTCTATTTACTATTTAGAATGTGGGCCTAAGCGTGTGTGTGTGTGTGTGTGTGTGTGTGTGTGTGTGTGTGTGTGTGTG
>CAJQZJ010027504.1:0-14955 GCA_907164525.1 Lophiomys imhausi | reverse complement strand
GAGGGCACCAAGGCCGTCACCAAGTACACCAGCTCCAAGTGAGCGCGTTGATCTCGCTCTAAACCCAAAGGCTCTTTTCAGAGCCACCTACCAATTCTTTCGAAAGGGCTCATAATACATCACCATGTGGTTTGTGTTGTTTTTTAATTTATCTGCAATCCTCAGCATTTTAAGTCTGACCTTTACCCAGCTTTTCAGCAGCCGCAAGCTGGGATGTCACAATCAGTTCTGTAAAAAATTTTGTAGAAGTGTCTTGAGTTTCCTCTAGTGTCACACGGCATAACTAGGTCTCGCTTTTGACTTTAGATTTTTGTTTACTGGGCACCAGGTGTCTAGCTTCCTGCCTTGGAATTTAACAACCCAGCATGCCCTCAAATTTTAGGTCTTCCTGCCTCTACTTGGGTAGTTCGTTTTACAGGCCTGTACAACCGAGTTTGACTTTATAAAGATACTGTTTTCTTCTATGAGTTTAGATGGTTGTACCATTATTTTCTTGCGATTTAATTTTTAGCCTTGCATGTATAAATTATTGGTATGTTGATGTTTCAAAATGGAATATAGAGGAGAAACAACCTCAAAGGATTGTTACCAATTTTCCAAATTGATTTCCATTTTTATTATAGTTTTGGGATTCTGCCTATATGCGATTTTCTGTGTTTTTTTCTTTTTTTTCCTGCCCCCCCCCCCCCCCCGCTTCTCTGTAAAAACTCTGGCTGTCCTGGACTCCCTTTGTAGACCAGGCTGGCCTCAAACTCAGAGATCTGCCTGCCTCCTTAGAGCTAGTATTAAAGGCATGTCCCCCTGCGCTCAGCCTGTTTGTTTTATCTTAATCATAAAATACTAAGTAAAGGTTCAAGCATAATAGGCATTTTAAGAAAATGAAAATTATTGCTAGGTCCTTTCGGTAAGCTAGTAAATAAATGGAAGAGAATGGTAACTATATAGTCACATAAAGGTAGGTAATAGAACAGTGTCCTAGTTAGCTTTGTATTGCTGTTGTAAAAGCCACGACCAAAAGCAACTTGAGGAAGAAAGCGTTTATTTGGTTTACAAACCCTTTCTCATGTAGTCCATCTCAAAGGAAGGGTAGGAACTCCAGCAGGGGCAGAGGCAGAACCCAGACTCCTTTCCCCTGCCAGTACCACCCTGCCCAGGGGTGGCACTGCTTGTGGTAAGCTTGTCTCCACCACATCAATCATTGAGAAAATGACCCACACAATTATCTGCAGGGCAACTGATAAAGGTATCTTCTCCATTGAGGGTCCCTCTTCCCTTGCCTGACTCTAGCTTGTGTCAAGTAGATGAAAACTAACCAGTGCAAATATCAATAAAATAGTACATGGATGCTCAAAATAAATTTTAGCTTAGTATAGTAAGGTCTTAATATGCCTGTCTAATCATTTTGTTAAATTATTATCTGTGATCTTCTCTATAGTATCCCGTGGAACAAGTTCTACTGTCTTCTTTCTTTTAAAGTTGAAGAAATTAAATGAGAAGGGACTCACAACTTATATCCTGTCTTGTGTGAATGCAGAGATTGAGCTAGGAACTGCTGATCCTTGACAAGAAAACATGGAATACATTATAAAATGAAATATCTCAAATTCTGTCAAAATTCAATAAATTTTTTATTAGCATTACCTTTTTTTTAAGAGTGAGAGTTTGCTTTGTAGCCAGACTTGCTTCAAACTCAAAGTCCTCCTTCCTCAGCCTACTACATGCTGTCATTGTAGGCATGTCCATGAGGACCAGCTATCACACATGATACTTTGATCATTCCACGACTGAGTCAATGAAATAGACTGATAGTAGATTAACAAGAGAGAAGTGTATATGTTTATTAGATGAAGAAAAATGAATGGCTTAAACTTCAGAGAGATCTAGAAATTTATACTTCTCCCTGCCAGAGGAAGGAGACAAGCAAACTAGTGGAGGGTGAGTTACACTCCTAACCTCAACCTGCAGCTTTCCCACAGGATATGCATGAAGCGCAGTTGCTTCTGGGTAGTTTGTTGGTCTCGGTAATTTAAGGGATATTCAGATCAAGCAGCTCCATGTTGTTTCCAAAATGCCCTCAGCTTGCACTGCAAAGGACAAAATTTGGGGTGCCATTTACCAAATTCCTCTACCTCATTTATGAAAAGAATATTAAATATATGAAAAAGGTGAATATTTCCATTGACGTGAGAGAAACAGAGTAAGAAACTGATGCTATAAAGGGTGTAGCAATAAACTTACTTAGGAAATACTAAATTGCCCTCCACCATGCTTCATGCGGAAGCTCTCTGGCAGAGGGAACAGAGGAATCCCTGGATTAGTGGAGTCCTGAGTGAACAACTAGAATCTCAGGACCCATGCAGGAGTGGCAGAGCTGCCCACCACCAGGGAGAGGCTCAGAGGCATGGCCAAACCTACTCTTTTGTTCCATTGTGTGGATGTAAATAAGTGTGTGCAGAAATATCCACCTTAGCTATCCTCCCACACTATCACTGCCTATAGTCTGCTCCCTACAGAGATTAGCAAAGTCTGCCTCCTGGATCCATCTGTATGCCCTAAACCCTGCCTCCTGTTTATCTGTATGTAACAACCCCACTTTATTGAATCCTCCTGGATCCGTCTGTATGCCCTAAACCCTGCCTCCTGCTTATTTGTGTGTAATAACCCCACCTTCTTGTCTAGATGTATAAAACAATTCTGCCTCCTGTTCAACTCTATAAGGAACATGCTGAGCTTGTGTTTGTGATTTCTACAGCCTAGAGGCCAGTTCCAGTCTCAGCATTCTAGCCATGTGTCTTTCTGTGAGTCTGTCTGCCTTTTATTTCCTTATAGCTCCAATCATGACCAAGGCCCTTTGGACTTTCTTTTGCAGGTATTTTTCAGTTTGTATAACTTTCCTAATTTGTTGGTATAACTTATTACAGTATAGAGGAATTTTCTCGTAAGCACTGATGCCAACAGCGGCGTAGGAGGTTAGTTCTGGGGTAAGTCACCTGGAGACAGGGACTGACTCAAAAGTAGACACATGGCTTTCAACTAGATTGACTTCCCATCAGATGACATTTGCAAGTGGTTTTCCTAGACCACTCCCATTTCACAACTTCTCAGGCTTAGTAATTTCTCAACTGACTGGGGAAATTGAGGAAAAGTGCTGGACATTTTAACTACACTTTTGTCATAAAGGATTCTGGTCACTGTTTCAAATATTAAAGGTTCCTGCCAGGCTTGGAAGAGAGATGGCGCTGAGACGGATGTCAGATGATCAGATCCTTTGATGACATTCACAGCAGAAGTAGGAGCATGTTGGAGACCAAGCAACAGCCCATAGAATAAGGGGAAAATCCTTACATTTATTTAGTCTCTGAGCATAGCAGATTATTAAAGTCTTAAATAAGATATATGGCCATAATTTAGAAAGCTCTGTTGTGGTAACAGGGAAGACTATTCTGATACAGGTTAAAACCAATAGAAAGCTTTTGTTAACAAGAAAATCTTTATTATACAGTCAGCGACTACACTGGGTGTTCAGAATGCTAGCGTAGCACTGTGTCAGTGTTGGTGAGTTACTTTGGATGATCAGTCTAAGAATGAGAGCCACTGTAGGATGAATGCAGGCTTCTCAACAGCAGGGGTATCCACCTCTGAAGGATGGAGCAGGGACAGCCTCCTAGAAGCTCTTAGTTACACACAAGGCACCTTTAGTGAGTCAATTTCCGCATACCAAAACTTCTTATCTGACCTAGGGGCTATTCTGAAAGACCTTTCACCTCAGCAATTCTCAACCCTAGGAGATTTCCTGGTTTGCCAGACCTGTCTCTGGACTAAGTTATGCAAATGCTCTGAGAATCTTTCAAAGGAAGAACCCCATAAACTGCCAGGTAACAATCATGGGTAAAAGGCTACTTAAAAGCTAGTTGCTATCACTCTGGATTCCTACAGAAACAACAGTTCTGCTAAAATACTGTAACAGCACAGAGCTTTTCTCAGGGTGAGCTTTTAATCACAAAACATATTCTGCTTTGACATACTTGAGTTAGAAATAACAGTTAACCAGAAGCGGAACTACAGAAGCCAAAAAGCAAGGTAAATATATTTAGAGACTTTCCCAGAACGATGGACCTTGATGGATTAGGCCTTTCATTTTCATTTTAGCAGGTGATGCTGTCTATGTGCTGAGTATTATGGCCTGAATGGTACTTGCATCATGGAGTCAGTTGTGATAAGCTCTAAGGGCCTACTAAAGTCTTTTGCAGCTCATCCTATAGTCAGTCCCACCCTACCTTGTGGCTGGTTGTAAAGGTAACTTTCATTCTCCTGATTTAATTGTCATCTTGGAGGTTTACTGCCTCTGTCTGTTAACCTAGGCTAATCCTGGAAGCTTCTAGCCTCTTTACAATCTAATCTAGTTCTAGACTGTTTTTTTGACTCTGAGATTTACTGCTGAATAAGCTCACCTTTTCTAGTTCTTTCTGAACTCTTGCTGGCTAGTTAAATTCAGCTGTTCTGGCTCAAACTCCTCTTCAGACTGACTGATTCGTTCTGGCTTCTCTCTGGGCTTCTTTGAATGAATGGCTCTTCCTGGCCTCAAACTAACTCTCACAATCTATTCTAATCTTCTGGCTCCTTCTTATTGTCTGGCTCATTCTGTCTTCACCTGTGTCTAGCTTGTTCTCTCTACAGCCTATCTCTGTGCAACTGTCCTGATAAAACTGCCTCCTCTCTCTCACTCTCTGTGCTTTTTTCTGGCTTCTACTGCCTCTCAACTCACTGACTACAGAACTGACAAAATAGAGCTGGCTAGGACTCAGAGATCTGCATTCCTGTCTCCTGAGTTCTGGGACTAAGGGCGTGTACCACCATGCCTGGACCTAAGCTTTTCTTGACCTGACACTTGCCTAGACCAGGCTGGCCTTGAACTCAGAGATCTGCTTGCCTCTTCTCCTAGGATTAAAAGAGTGTGTATATTCCAGCCGGATCACACAGACCTAGAAGTTCTTTGGATGTGATCTCTTGCCGGAGCAGCCATGTTCTGAATTAAAATTCCTCTATAGCTGGTAATTACTAGGAGTTTAGCAGATTATAAAAGAAACTGGATAGAATATTATGCAGATTAAACACATTAGCGATTAGCTTTGAGTCATCACTAATGCACTGGTGCCATATTAAGGAAATAAAGTAAAAGGGCTTCCCCTTGGAATCACTTAAGCAAGAGCAAGTGCCAACTTGATTTCTCTCTCTACTTCATGCTCCCTTTGTCTTGTCTATTCTGTCTTAAATCTCTCTGTGTGAATGTGCATGCTGACTGAAGGCTGTCTTGTTATTCTGGCCCTGTGTTTTCCACCTCTGTGTGTCTGTCTGCCTGTTGTATGAGGTGTGTGTGTATGAATGGTGTCTGTTTCTAACAAAAGGCTTCTCTCTGTATTTATTGAATATAAAGCATCATATGGCCTTTAGAGCAATGCTTCTCAACCTGTGGTTGCAACTCCAGGAGGCTCACATATCAAATGCCCTGCATATCTGATATTTATATTACAATTCATAACAGTAGCAAAATTACAGTTATAATGTAACATTGAAATAGTTTTATGGTTGGGGGTCACCACAACATGAGGAACTGTATTAAAGGATCGAAGCATTAGGAAGGATGAGAAGCACTGGTTTAGTGAAATCTTTAACAGAATTTTACACAGGAGTAAGTCACTAACACCAACTGATCCCTACTGAACCAGACAACAAACATTATTGTTTATAAATCAATACCCGTAAAAGTCACTTTCAACTTGTAGGGTAGATTTCAGAAAGTTGCTTTCAACATCTGTATTTGTCGATTTCAGCAAATGATATGCATTATTTGGGTCAGGAGCATGGAAGAGTACATAACTTAAGATAGGCTGTAAAAGTTGGGAATTTCATGAGAAATCCAAGATAGGGTTGAGTGCTTCATTCTTTTAAAGTCAGGTTAAACAAGTAGGCTAGGCTAACAGTCTTAAAAGTGACTTTAAAGTGTATTATAACTCTGACTGTGAGTTACTTCTCACCCACAGGTTGAGAAGCATTGCTTTAAAGGCCATGTGATGCTTTATATTCAATAAATACAGAGAGAAGCCTTTTGTTAGAGATAGACACCATTCATACACACATACCTCATACAACAGACAAACACACAGAGCTGGAAAACACAGGGTCAGATTAACAAGACAGCCTTCAGTCAGCATGCACATTCATACAGAGAGACATTAAGACAGAATAGACAAGACACAGGGAGCTTGAAGTAGAGAGAGAAATCAATTTGCACTTGCTCTTGCTTAACTTTTTTCCCAACAAAAGTTCCATTTTCCTAGAATGTAAGAGATTTTTCAGAATATTGGTTCACCACAGAATATAAGAGGTGGCTATTTTGGGTTCAGTCTTATTGGGGCCTGCTTCTTTAACATAACTGCAGCCATTTTGTCTTCATTCTCCACTTTAGTTATAAAATGAAGTTACTCATATTTGGTTAGTTTGTAACCTTGACACTCTGAAGAGTACCCAACTGCAGCACCACTTGGGACCAATCAAATTAAAGATCAGTTAGAAATGCGTTGTCTGGCTAGTCAAAATGATGTAGTGCTGCCATCCCCTTGCTTCCTACACATGGTTACTTGATTGTTACCTGGATGTGGTTTGTTTCATGCATGAATCTGGTTGATACCTGGATGGGGTTTGTTTTCTATACTTGGTTACCTGGCTATTACCTGGTTATGATTTTCCTTATAGAAAGACTGTCTTGGAAGCAGACTGATGTCACAGCTAGGATCCGAGAACTCTGTGACCATGGTCATGGTGGCCATGACCAATTTTGGGATGTGTAACCAATAAACCATTAATATCTAAGTGAGATCGGCGACTGAGCAGTTTGTGCAGCTGTTCTTGGACTCTAATACAGTCAACAACCCAGACTCTATGTTCAGCTGCTTTTTCTAGTTAGCAGCTCCCACCCTGAGTCATCTCATTTCATTATATAAATTTAGTTGGGGTAGAGAAAGCTCACGAAAAAAGACAGTTTTGTTATTTAACAAAACTAAAATTATATTAGTGTGCATTATAAAGAGTTTATATGATACATATGATTAAGAGTAGGGCATTGTGGGAGAATGTGACAGGGCAAAGGATGTGAGCTATTGTCACTACATAGGATTTGGTTACTGCAGCCCAGTGGATCCAATGCATTGAGAGGCAGAATAATTAACAAAAGGCTTTGTTAACAGGGAGTCAAAATATTGGAAGGTGGCATGCTATTAAATTATTTCATTTTATTGTTTTCTTTTTGAGGTGTAGGTTTTGGTTACATGTGTATCTGTGTACCATGTGCATGCCTTTTGCCCCAATAGGCCAGAAAATAGCATCATCTCCCCTGAAACTGTAGCTACAGACACTTGGAAACTGCCATGTGGGGGTTTCGTGTACAAAAACAAAACAAAACAACAACAAAAACGAACCAGAGAGGCAGAGAGCCTGGAACTCAACAGGATGAGACTGCTCTATTGGAACAGTGAGTGGCCCCAGCCCTTTCAGAAGAAGCTTGACTGAGGAACTTGGGTACAGGTATAGATACACACACACACATATATATATATATATATATATATATATATATATACATGGGTTGCTCCCAGGAAGCTAGAGATATTTTTTTGTGGTATAAACGGGGGCAGTATGGATTGTTTTCCACTCCCAGGAATATTATTTCTGCAGGTGGAGTAGAATGGTCAGGCCTAGGCCAAGCCATTCTTTGTGGCTTATACAGGCTAACTCAATTCCTCAGGACCTGAGACCCAACACAGGAAATCAAACCCAGGTGCTCTTAACCTCTCAGCCATCTCCCCAGCCCTGGCCCTGCCTCTGGCCTTTCAGCAAAGCATTTTTTTTTTTATGCCCTTGTCCTAAAAAGCAATCTTTTAGAGAATCAATGGAAGGTCAGAGGGTCCCAGACAGGACTCAACGTGTACCTTCTCAATGTACCCTCTTCTGAAATGTGGGCTATGTGACTCTTATTTCATCAGAGATAGTTTCGGTCCACTGGATATAAATATTTAAAGGGTCGCAGTTCTGTATTAATTCAGTCAATTGTATCTGCACTTCACTGTTCTCAGTGTTTCTGGCTCCTTGCAGATGTGACTTGCTTTCAACATGGGCTGAAAGTGCGCCGAATGGGCAGGTTTTTTGCATTCTGTGATGGCCTATTCTTGGCTGCCAACTTGACTACATGTGGAACTAAACCCCAAATAGCTTGGCACACCTGTTAAGGAATTTTTTTCTTCACTAAATCATTTTAAGTGGGCAGGCCCACTTCAAAACTGTATCTTTGAGGTGGGAAGACCCACCTTTAATTTGGGCCACACCTTTTGCTGGCAGCCTGTGTAAAGGAAGAAGGAAGCTTGCTCTCACTCTTCTTAGCAAGGGCATTTCCTCACCGGCATTGGAGTATACTTCTTTGGGATTCTAGCATGTACAGACTAGTTGAGACACCCAGCCTCATGGACTGAACAACTATTGGATTCTTGGATCTTCCACTGATAAATAGCCATTGTTGGACTAACTGGACCATAGCCTGTAAGCCATTCTAATAAATTAATAAATCCCCTTTTACATATATATGTATGTGTGTGAGAGAGAGGCAGAATATATATTCATTCTATAAGTCATGTTTCTCTAGAGAACCCTGACTAATACACATGCCTAGCTGGTTGCAGTATCATCAGTCAATGTATAGAAGAGAAAATTCAGTGGGCAGCTAATCTTTAAGGACTAGAATGGGCTGGGCTGGAGAGATGGTTCAGCCGTCAAAGGCTAGGCTCGCAACCAAAAATATAAGGACTAGAATGGACAATAAGGAGGATACACGTCTCTGAATTGGCTCTCAATGTGGAGTAGTGATGGTGTTCTTCAGCACAGCTGTCCTCATCTTTTGACAAAAGAAGCAGATCTATATCAAAGAAACAAAAAGAGAGGGTTTATTCTAGCTATAGAACTTGGTTTTTTAACGACTTTCTTGGAATTCACCAACTTGTGGTACTTTCACATGCTCAGGACATGGAGGAAATGAAGTTTTAGAAGCAGTTTATTGCTAACCTCTTGCCTTACCTCCCACCCCCTGGGGATTTCTGATGTTTTTCTACACCAAGGCAGGCCATAGAAAAGAGAACACATCACATATGACCGGAAGAAGACTGCCTCTCTACCACACAATCTTGAAAACAAAATTACCATTCTAAGGTCTCCATCACTTTCTGGGTAATAATGGTCAGAGAAGCCAGTTTGTCTGATAGGAGATCATAATATCCTGATCCCAAAGAAGTCTTGTCTTACACCTGGGGAAAGGAAACTCCATACTGAGAAGCAGAAACCAATGTGAGCAGAAAGTCCTGTTCATACTCATAACTTCTTTTGTTTAATTACATTACTATACAACTGTCTATGACTTACAATTCAGGAAAACAAATAAAACAAGGAAACAAACAAAAAAACCTTTTCCCTGATTCTTTGAATGTTTGTTATGGAAGGCTCCATGTCACATAAAAGTTTAATATAATTATCCTAGAGCTTTTTCCCCAGTCTATTTTAAAATAGATTTATTAATGGGACTGAGAACTTGAAAGAACTTAGCTTCCTCAGTAACAAGCCCCGGAAAGCTGGAGCTACTTTAATTAACAAGAAGGCCAACATTAAGCAGCCCACATTATACTTTGAACAACTTAAACAAAGGCAAGGCTGCATCTCTGGCCCCTTAGGCAGATGGGAGATTTACACAGCAAACATATTATGAAAATTATTTTAAGTACACTAATGTTGTTCTTTTTCAAATAGTTGTTACCTGGGGTCATCTTGCTCACCTAGCAGAATTATGCTTTTCTCAAGTAGTGAGCAGGGCTTTGAGGCACAGAGGGATTTAACCTTGGTTGTGACCCTGTACCCTACCCCTCACCCCATTTAGAGTCCTGTTCTTTGACATGGGAAAGTCCTCATGGTTGTGGCAAATCACCATTGTCTCTGTTGTTATGGGAATGGAGCCTAAAGGTTAGTTAATCCTGGTAAATAAACAGTTACCTCCTAGCATTCTAAATTTTGTTCATCTCTAAGGGACCTTGTTAGTACACTGCTTATCTTTAGGGTATTTAGGGGGCAGTGCTCCCTTAGCTAAATTCTACCTTGAGTGACTTAATGTCTCCTAAACAAATCTATAATTGACAGATCCTTTATAACATGCTTTCTATTACTTTGAATCTCTTCTATGTCAGTAAGGCAAGCATAAGAGCAATCGAGAACAGCTACATAGATTTACCCATTGAGAGCCAGCACTTAGGATACGCAGGCAGAAGAATCATGAGTTCTATGTCATCCAGGACTACATGGCTACCTCAAGGACAGCAGGAACTCTTTTGACAGTGACAACTTGTTTTGACAAACAATAAATAGAGATGTAGCCATTTTGTCTCAAAGCGAATCCATTAGTGAATCCTTAATAGCATCAATTCTATTACTACAAGTTTCTTTTGGAACAGCACTGTCTCTTCCCATGCAAGAACTGTGTAGCTTAGCTCAGTTCGTCGTTGAGTAATCATCATCAGTATTGGCTGGGACCTTTAAGATGATAGACAATACCAACCACTTTTCGCCATCTGTATAATGAATGTAAATCTTATCTGATTAATTAATGAAATAATAAAATGATAAAATGTTAAAACAAATTTAGATATTTTTCTTTGAACTTGTCAGAAAGTACAATAATTAAAACTTTTTTTTCTGATGAAGGGGTTGGAGGGCTGATTCAGCAACTAAGGGCACTTATCTTTGCAGAGGACCAGGGCTTTGTTCCCAGCACCCACATGGTGACTTCCAATTGTCCATTCATTAGTCCAGTGGAGGGGATCTAACATGATCTTATGACCTAATGAGACGTCAGGCACTTAGATGGTGCACAAGCATACTGCTGCGAACACTTATCTCAGGCAGCATGCCAGTTGATTCTGGCAGCGGACGGCTCAGCCCGTGGGGTCCCTTAATTACTAGGCAAGAGGCAAGTGGACTGTGTCAAACACAATTTTATTATGCTAGTCACACGTAGAAGAAGGTCCAGGGGGAGTCCCTCTCGCTTCGACAGTCAAAGGTTTGTTGGTTAATCATCTCATGCTCACAAACACTCAATTTGTCTCACAATATTTGAAATGTACTTTCTCAAAATGGAGTTTACTTTGATTTCCTGCCTGCCTAATTACATGCTCATTACACACACACACACACACACACACACACACACACACACACACACGCAAACTTACACATTTTGAATGGAAACAACACGGAAGGCACTAATCTCCTGCTATAATCAAGAAGCTATTGCATTAGTGATAGCATTTTATCTCTTGTAAAAAAATCAAGAAACCAGGACAAGTGGCTGGTTGATTAATCAGACTCAATAATCTACAATGAAAGTACATTCTGAGCATAAAAAATAGATTTAAAAAATATTGGGGCTGTTTAAAAGTAACATTTATTTGCCTGATACAATTGTCACCTCAGAGGCTTACTGCCTCTGTCTGCTACCTAGGCCTAGTTCTGGAAGGTTCTCACCACCATACAATCTAAACTAGGCTTATAATGTTTTCAGCCTCTGAGAATTACTTCTTAATAAGCTCACCCTTTCTACCTCTTTCTGAATTCTGGCCGGTTCAGCTCAGCTGTTCTGCCTCAAACTTCTCTCTAAGCTGACTGATTTCAGTCTGGCTTCTCACTCAGCCTCTCCTGAATCGTTCTGCTTGGCCTCAAACTAATTCTAGCAATCAATCTGTTGTAATCTTCTGGCTCCTTCTCATTCTCTGGCTTGCTCTGTCTTCACCTGTGTCTAGGTTGTTCTCTCTTGTCAAGCTCTCTCTGTTCAACTGTCCCTGTAAAACTCTCGAGGTAAAAATCTGCCTCGACCCCCATTTTCTCCCCGTGTGCTACTGTCTGGCTTCAACTGCCTTTCAACTCACTTACTCAAATGAACTCTTGCCTGACCCAAACTCCAAAATCTGCATGCCTCTGTCTCTTGAATGCTGGGATCAAAGGTGTCTACCACCACACCTGGATGTAAGCTTTTCTTCACCTGAAATTTGCTCTATACCAGGCTAGCCTTGGATTCAGAGATCTGCTTGCCTCTGTCTCCTGAGATTAAAGTTGTGTCTGTATTCCAGCCGGATCACACAGACCTAGAAGGCCTTTGAATGTGATCTTTTGCCAGAGCATCCATGTTCTGAATTAAAATTCCTCTATAGGACTGTAGTTGTAGATCAGAGATAGAGGTCTATGTGTAAGCTTTTGGCCCTAACTCACAAGAAAACACAAAATCACACTACCTACTTAGGCTGTTTATATTCATTCAGAATACTTACTGTGGGCTCTAGTGAGTAGACAAACATTTTTTAGAAACCTTTGGAGGAAAATGTAATCTCAATTAAATACCCTAACATTTTGTGAACAAGAACTCTGGAAAAGAAGTGTCTGCAAAGACTGATTGGTTGATTAGAATTTCTGCCATGTGGAGACAGGAATGCTGCAGGTCCAGAGCCTAATTACAGTTTCTCTTGGCCTACGTTTAATCTCCGAAAAAAACTACTCCTTGCCTACCTCTGTGTTGGACCTCACAACCTATGACTAACACATGAAATAAGCTTTTGGAATTTATTAACTTCATAAAACCCTAATTTTCCATCAATCAAAGGGCTAAGAATGCTGTCAGCTAACATCTAAGACCTGTGGTAGACTGTTCCCCTTCTTGCAAAGATCTAATGACTCTTAAGTGAGAGGTGCCATAAAGAAACTGCCGACGTGACCGCTCGATGATATAGGTAAGATTTTTACCATAAATATGAGAGAGGGAGCCACCAGAAGCAACTGGAAGACTTCAAAGGAGAGAGAAAGATGTAAACTGAACATGGCCAGCAAATTGGACATGGCCAAGGCTAGGGACAGCAGGAGAGTAGGAGAGAGTAGTGGAGAAATCAAGACAGCAGAGATAGAAAGACTAGAGCACAGGTTGAGAGAGAGAGAGAGAGAGAGGGAGGGGGGGGTAGCAAACTAGCAGGGAGAGAAGCTGCAGGGAGTTTAGGTAGAGGAGGAGGTGAAGCGGGCTAAGATGATAACTAAAATGGACTATGAAATGTAGAACTTGTACTGAGGGAGCCTAGAGGCCAGCATGGGCTTTGATATGCAGGAACAGGTAGTCATATGTCCCTTCTGCCAGAGGTAAGGAAATTAGCTCCTTCTGGCAAATAGGAACCAGTTTGACATGTTCCTGAAGAATGCTGGCTTTTATCTAACTGCCAGAAATCCTATAGTCCACATTGAGCTCATTTCTGGATATCTGGAATGCCTTTGAAGTTTTGAAAAATGGAGATTCCCTTAGTACTCATGTAAATTATGCTTCCAACCTTGTAAAGGTTTGTAAGCTTGCCCAGAGCTGAGACTACTGTTGAAGTGCCACAAAAGTGTGAGTGTTTTAATGCCACAAACACTCCTGTTGCCTGTGGAGTTTGCTGAAACTCCCAGCTCTAGAGAGTGGAAGCAGCCCTCATGGCTGCTGGAGACAGTCCTTGTGTGACAAGTTCATAAATTGATTTGGAACCCTGGGATTTTTCTCTTTTCTGGGTTGTTTTGTTTTGCTTCCACCCCCACCCCACCCCACCCCACCCCCACACACACCCTTTTCTTCCTCTTTTCTAAAGGTAATTTACTAGACCAGGAAGGACCCTTCAATTATATAAAATTGTTTTATGAAACTTCTTGGCTTCCACTCATTTTTTTCCTTCCTCTTCCAATTGGCATACACAGCTGAGGAGCTTTTGCGTTTGATCAACTAGAAGAGCCTGGACTTTGGACATAGTGTCTGGTTTCACTTGTTTTATTTTATTTTTTAACTACAGCTACATAAAGCTTCTGGATTAAACAGACTAAATTTCTAAATTGAAAAAAAGGGGGGGAGCTCCCTTTGGACCCGACAATGATCTCATATACACACTGATGTATTTTTAAATGTCTTGAGGTATAATTTTCTTATTAATGTTACTATAAAAAGTTGAAGAAATCTCTGCTTCATTGAACATGGAATTTGGGGTAACCTAAATCTTTGTTTCTGGAGCCATAGTCGCTCATATTTGGTTCCAGAATAAAAGATCTCTTATCCTCTTTGATGAAAAAGTTTTTGTTCAACAATACTCACTCTCTCAGTTAAAAAATTTGAATTTTAGAGATTAACAGGTGCTTTATAATAGGAAAAAAGTTTCATCAGCATGTCTGTGTTAAAACGTGCGAGCTTTCTTAAAATGTATGCGCAAATAGTTCTGATGGAATATTAAGTGCACATAACCACATTAAAGATTATTTTCTCCACGCCAGTTTAAACTGTTTCATTCTGCCAGGAAATACTAAATAAGAGAATTTTAGTCATTGTTACTTGTAATATTCAACCTAGTTCTAAACAGAGTAAAAAAAATAATACGGTTTTTTAAAATCTAAATTGTGAAATTAGTTAAAAATTTTCTACGAACTCTTATGGAATAAGCAGATATTAGCATAGCTACTTAAAAGTCTTAAGTCAAGGAAATGGTTTGAAATGTAGTCATTGTAGAGAAGGAACACAAGGTAATTCACAAGACGGTATATGGTCTTAGAACGTGCGCATTGCCCGCTAGGGCACCTCAGCAATGGCCTGCAGTGTCTCTCTGGATGTACTCTCTGGGATAACGGCTTGTCAGGGGACTGTTTGGCTTTTTGTATTTTGCACAACGTCAGTGTATTGATTGTGCGTTCAGTTCTCCAACCTCTTAAAACAGGGTCCGAGGAGCTGGACCCGCCAGAAAGCACAGACAAAGAAACCAGAGGCCAACAGGCGCTTTTTTTTTTTTTTTTTTTAGCCTTCCCCTCCCCCACGGCGGCGGGCGC
>CAJQZJ010027503.1:66161-91878 GCA_907164525.1 Lophiomys imhausi | reverse complement strand
GGTGGTCTGATAAGATACAAGGTGTTATTTCAATTTTCTTGTATCTACTGAGACTATCTTTGTGACCAATTATGTGGTCGATTTTGGAGAAGGTTCCGTGGGGTGCTGAGAAAAAGGTGTATTCCTTTGTGTTTGGGTGAAACGTTCTGTAGATATCTGTTAGGTCCATTTGTTTCATGATCTCTGTTAGACTCAATATTTCTCTGTCTTCTGTCTTGATGATCTGTCCATTGTTGTGAGTGGAGTGTTGAAGTCTCCCACTACTAATGTGTTGTGATCGACGTGCGCTTTAAGTTTTAGAAGTGTTTCTTTTACGAAAGTAGGTTTGGAGGTTAGTCCCAGGGACTTCCTACTTTTCCTTTTCTGTATCCTTCTTCCTCTCCTATGTAGGAGTGCATGGGCTTGAGAAAAATGAGATATAGACATAGCACAGGAAGGTCCAAGAAGAAGGGGCAGATTATTGAATATGCCCTTATACCTTTGTATATTGATACAAAATTAGTAGTTTATTTGGCTAAAGTGGTATTGACCATTGTTTATTGTGCAAAAATAAGATTGTGTTGGATTACATCGGTATTGATCTTTGTATATTGATACAAAATTAAGATTATAGTTGGCCACAATGGTATTGACCCTTGTATATGGACATAATATTAAGATTGTATTGGGCTACATAGGCATTGATCTTGGTATATTGATACATAATTAAGAGTATATTTAACCACAATTGAATAGATCTTTGTATATTGATACAAATTTAAAGGTAACGCTTCCTAATGGTATCATACCTAGAGATACTTAAAAATAAAATGTGAAGCTCTGACCTCTTGATACCAACCGTCTAAAATGGTCTAGGATAGTTAAGTAAAACAAACTCCTAGTCATGCAAACATGTCACTTTGTTAGCTACTATGACAGTCTATCACAGATATTCTCTAAACTACCCAGTAATCAAGTTGCTAAGAGACAAGCAACATTTGCTTATCTAAATACAAGAGATGGATAGGGCATCTTCAAAAACCCCTAGAGATCTGCAGAATATGGCATTCAAAGATGTTATCTTAAATCAAGATTTTTTTTTTGATATCGAGACATATCAGCGCCTGACAGCACCCCCTATTCTACTCCAAGTAGAAGATAAGCATCGAAGAACCTCCACTGTAAGATGGTTGAATTAGTGGCAAGCCTATCTCTTGGCATGAAAAAAACCCTTGCACCAACTGCAGACAGACTGCTGTCCAAAAAGGACAAAACTTGGTAGCAGGGAAGTCGACAGCCTAACTCTGCCAAGACAGGGTAGGTAAGTCCTTCATAATCCCTGCTCTACAACAAATGTCTGTCATAGAAACAGGACCCAAAGGCTGAAGACTGATGCAGGAATGTATGGAGAGAAAATGGGAACTGTCCAGGCAGTCATTGGTATGTCCTTTCTTAGTTTTGGAAGCTGCAGGCCCTGCACTTCCTATATAAGCAAATATATTTATCCCTCTCAGGTCTCTGAGGTGGTTGAAGAATAGACAGCTAGAGTTTCATAGTTAAATTTTGAGTTGTTTAGGAATCAAGAGGGTGTTATAGAACTAAGAAGATACTCTTAAAAGTGTGTTGCAAGTTAGTATGAATGTTGAGTCACATATAGACCTTTAAACTCAAGGAGATGGTTAGATAGTAGAATGTTAAAGTCAGGGGCCAAATATGTATAAACTGGACATTGGGAAGGTATACTGGGCCATTTAACTCTCATAAATTTGGCATATTTATATCTGTTGTTTTGTATAATACTTACTGTAATAAGAGAAGGAACCATCTGTTGGACTGAAAGGGGAAACTTCTGGGGGGAAGAGAGTGGAAGGGCGGGATAGGAAGGGGGAATAGGGAGGGGTTTGTTACTGAGATGTAACTTGAAGAAAAAAAAATAAAGTATTTTTAAAAAAGTATTTTAATTAGTGGTTTTCAAGCGACAAATGATTAAATAAATCAAAGCTTGCCAGCATCTTACCCATTTATCCACAGGGAAAGAAACAAATATGAGGCTAGAGAGATGGCTAGACCCTTAAGTCTAGGTTCACAACTCAAAAGTCAAGAAAGAAATACAAAGTAAACGAACAGTTTATCAACAGATAACTTGGCTAGAGGCAGAAAAAGAAGCAAATTCTCAAATGCATCTACTTTTGGAAATTCATTTTCTTTCTGGTATTAGCATATCTTGGTAGACACACACTTACATAACCTCTTCACAGACTGACTCTGTTCCTATCAAATTATCAATGATCATCTCAAAAATGTCTTGTATTATAAAATGAGCAGAATACTAACTTACTATTGCTTGCTTAGCAATATTCTCAAATTTTCTGTATTTTGGTTCTTTAATTTAGATCATGATCTTATTTTACTAGGCAAGAGTGTGTCTGTCTGGTTTTTAACGGCATGCAGGAACTAGAAGGTAGCTGCCACTTGTTCAGAGAACACTGGCTTGGATTCTAGACTCTTATTTGAGTGCCAGGGACAGATTCCATTCCAAGGTTTTATCTATATTATAAAGCCAAAAGGGAGCAAAAGAGCACAAAAGAATTATGCTGTAAAATAGTGGACAATGAATGATTGATAATTAGCAAATTCTCTTGACAGTGAGAATTGGAGTAGAAGAAAAAGGACTGCTAGCATTCCTCACTAAGCTGTGAGAGGCAAGTCCCTGCTATGCACTAGGTATGTGACGTGAGCAAGTTACTAAACTTCTCTAGGCCTCAGTTTCTCTTCAACTGGCCCTAAAGTTTGATAGCCATAAACAACACTATGAGTCAGGCATGCTACTTCTTGTGTGACATAAATTTGGTACTGCATGCAGTAAAAGGGGAGGACAAGATGTTAAGAAATGTTGGGACTTGCATGATAAGCAGGTATGAAAATGGAGCATGTAAGCAGAGCATGAAGGGTCTATTCTACACAACCTATGATATCTGCAAATATGGTGTACTACATACAGCAAAGTATGTCAATATAACCCTAACCACAAGGGCTGGAGAGATGGTTCAGCAGTAAGAGCACTCGCTGCTCTTGCAGAGGACCTGGGTTCAGTTTCCAGCATCCACATGGAAGTATATACCCTCCTATAACTCCAATTCTGGGGAATAATCCACACTCACCCATTAATAAATTGCTTTAAAAAATAACTGAAATCACCAAGACTTCACTGCATTCAATAAAGAAAAGCTCTGCATGTTCATGCATTTTCTCACTTAGGCTTAACACCCTCCAACTATACAATGAAGACATGTAACACATTTTGAATACCATAGGAAAACACGCAGAGATACAGAGCCATCAAAAGAGGACCATCCATTCTGTTGAAACAGATGGGGAAAGCCCAGAATAAAGCATTAAATAAATCTCTTTTATGGTCTGCTAAACATTAAATAGGGGTGCTGCTACAGGACAAATACTCTCAGGATATACCATATGCCACTTTCAATTTTCACCAAGCATTACAGCTTATTGTCAACTAACTGTGCAAACTGAAAATGAGTAAAAACTAGTTTCAATTTCTCGATGGGTCAAAATCCAAAGCGCATTTTTGAGTAATGTGATATTTGTCAAACTAAGAGTTTACATACCAACTAAAATGGCTAAATAAAGGAATGTGGTAAAGGGCTAGAAATACTGAGTGGTGGTTAAGAGCACTTGCAGATCCTTCACCACGTCATTCACTTCCCAGCATCCATGTTAGGTGGCTCACAGCCACCTGTTAACTGTAGCTTTGGGGGATACAAACACACTGGCAAACACACACACACACACACACACACGCACACACGCATGGTGTGGTGGTATCTGTAATTCTAGCACTGGACAAGTAGATGCAGGATCATGCATTTGAGGATTCAAACAAATGTGAAAATAGTGTATCTGAGTGTAGTGTTTTCTGAAGACAGGAAAGAAGGCAGGAAGGGAAAAGGAAAAGAACTACCTGATAAGAAGGAGACACACAATACTCAGAAAAGACACTGGATCTAAATTAGCTAGCTGCATTTTATTTTATTCTTAAACATTTATTTGTTTGTTTGTTTGTTTGTTTGTTTGTTTATTTGATCTAAATTAGCTAGTTGCATTTTATTTTATTCTTAAACATTTATGTATGTATGTATGTATGTATGTATGTATGTATGTATTTATTTGTTATGCAGTGTTTGGTCTACATATATGCCCGGGAACCAGATCTCAATGTAGATGGTTGTGTGCCACCATGTGGTTGCTGGGAATTGAACTAAGGACCTTTGGAAGAACAGCCAGTGCTCTTAACCTCTGAGCCATCTCTCCAGCCCGCAAGCTGCATTTTAAATTGCAGTTCTGTAGGAGAATATCTGCTCTGTGAACTGGGATATAAACTGCCTCCTCACTGTGTTTTTGGAAGGTAAAATGTACTGGTATATAAAATGCTTAGAACAGTGGTAAATAAAAGCTACTCAAATTTTAATTCTTTTTCTTTCTGATAGGGTTTTATATAGACTAGGCTGGCAAAACTTCTGGTCCTCTGGTTCACACCCCCGAGAGCTGGATCACAAGTGGGCATTACCATGACCCATGTAGATAGTACTGGTAATCAAACCCAGAGCCTGATGCATGCAGGTAAAGTGAGTGAGTGCCACATTCACGGAGCGACTATAGATCAGGCCCCTTAATGACCTTCCAACAAAATCCATTGACCAGAAAAAAGAAATAATAAGTATCATGAATATTAGTGCCTGAGGAAAAAGTCAATTACAGGAGGAAAAAAAAAGTGAAATCTAGGAAAAGAATTTAAAGGGAATTTTTAGTTTTAAGATTCTTTTGTTTTGTTTGACAGGGTTTCACTGTGTAGCTTGACTGGCTCTGAACTAGCTCTGTAGACCAGGTTGGCCTTAAACTCATAGAGATTCACCTCCTTTTGTTTCCCAAGTGCTGGGATTAACAGAGTGCAACACCACTCCTGGCGCTGTAGTGATTATGCCTTTCATTTCACACAATTTCACTGAAACCTAAAAGCTTCTGCATTCCTTAGCACTGATGAACAGGTGTCTGTACATACACACACCACACAGCACCATTTATATAGAGCCACAAGTAACTTTAGTTCAGAAACTAGAATGAGCAGAAATTTTAACAAGCAAAGTATACAAGGGGGTAGAGTTATCTGAAAAGAAGTACAGGCATAAAAGACAGAATAACTAATTTTTAATAGTTACAGATTCTGTAAGTTGACAGGATAGGTAGGCGTGAATGCAAACCTGCTTATTCCCATTTACCAAATGTCCAGGGAAAACCATTGCAGGAGAGCACCTGGCACAAATCATTTTTCAGTATAGTCTGACTGTTTTTTATAGCTTATGGGAAAAAGACCACCCTCATCAGGTACAAAGGAGGATTGATGATATTAGTCAGCAGTGTGTATGCAGATGTGATGTTTTCTCATCTTAGGGAAGAAACTATTAAAATGTGTATATAAAGCATAGTAAAAATAGTGAACAAGTCCTTGCCTTCCAATTCTTGGTTTCTCCCTGAGTGTTATTTAGGTAACTTAGATTTAATGTGATCAGGGCAATACTAGTCTACCATTTTGGAGATCTGTCTACTTGTCTCTGTCTGGTTTTTTGTTCTGGTTTTGAGACAGGGTCTCAATAACCCAAGCTGCCCCGGAACTTAATATTTAGCAGTCTAAACTAGCCTGAAACTCATGACAATTCTGCTGCTTTGACCTCAGATTATATGGGCTACCACACCTAGTCACTGTCCCATAACTGTCCCCTTCATCTCTTACTTTTCTTTGTGTTATAGTGTAGATAATTCTCATCACCCTATATTCAGATTCACACAGTTACAGCAAGTGCACTACCTGCTGATGACCCTGACGGAATCATTCACTTTTGATATCATGCTCCTTGTTTCCATCGAGTTTTTCATTACTTTGGTTGGGAGTGGTATGATACTTGTTCTTACTAGGCTATCACAGGTAGATAGTTTGTGTATTATTTTCATCTGCCCTTAGGTTGTGTGTATATGTGTGTACACATAGTTGTATTTTGTAGCCTAAAACTGGCCTTAAACTTGTAGCAACTGTGCCTCAGCCTCCCGAGTACTGAGACTACAGACAGACAGACATTAGCCACCAAACTTGGCTTCTTCTTGGTGTTTAAGTCACATGACTGCAACTCAGCTCTGATGGATTAGAAAAGCTTCTGCTGCTACAAAACTCTCATTCTCCACACTTTCATCCCAGATAATAGACTTTCTCCCTCAGAAAGTCCATGAGCTTTCTCTCCTTCGGCGGTTTCATTTTCTCCTACATTATACTCTCCCATCTCTTCTACATACTTCAATATCCTTCACTGATGACTGAACATCGCCATTATTTCTGGGTTTACTATACCTACTGATGAATGTTTCTCCCAGTTACTGCTGGGAAATTTTCCTCACCATTTCATGTCCTAATGATATTTAAGTCAATGATAGTTCTTAGAAAATCTACATTTTGGGGTGCTAGATTTTGTTGTATTCCTTAAAAATGCCAGGCATTGCTCTGGCAACAGTCAAGTCCCTTGGACTTAGTTTAGTCCTTTCCCAGGCTTGCCTTTGGGGTTGTTGGTATGTCCAGAACACTACTAACTTACTCTTATCAACACACAACAGCTTTCTGAGGACTCCAGAGACATCCACTAAATATGAGTTTTTTTCTATTTTGATTGGATGGAAAAACTATTTCAGCTTCATCTGAATCAGCAATTACTCAGCCTATTCCTTTTGGGGTACTCCCCGTTGCCAAGTTAAAGTGCCTCCCATGTGCACATAGATCAGTATTCAGGAAAGCAATGCTTTGCTCCTGTCTATCTCTCCTTTCCTCACCTCTTTGCCTTCCAAATCCCAGCTACCTTGGTTTCTCTGAACTCTGATCTTTGTCTCTTTAATGCTGGAAGACTATCAAGTTCTGTTGGACTAGCAGCTCCCTATAGTGTTGCTTGAAATCTTGGTAGTTGAGTTAGGGCAGTGGCAGGACTCTTCTGGTTTTGTTTCACTCCTTTAAAAGAATCAACTGCTCATGTCTCTAGGACTCTACAAAATTTCCTGTACTGTTTCTATCTATCTCTTGACAATTGTTCCACACAGAGTCCAAAGCATGGTGTGGTAGAAAAGGTGAGAGCAGTTTTCCTCTGGTTTCCTTTAGTGAGCCCATTTTTTGCAGGTGAGTTATCTGGAATATGGTGAAATTTCAATCTTGTAAATCACTCTCTGGTAAAAAGAACCACTCCTAGTAGTAGTAACATTTAGAAAATAACCTGAATGCCAGATTCAAAATTTGTTAATACCATTACACTTTGAAACAACTGAAATAAAAAGCATCCTATTCAGGTACATTTTACCATAATTTATAGTGGATGTCAAAAACGAACCAACCAACCCTCTTAGAAAATCTAGAATTTTATTTAGCTCCTTCTGCTTTACAATGTTGTAAAGAGTTCCTTGTTTCTAATATGAGACACTTTACAAAGTGAGGTGACACATTTGAATCAGTGACAAACTGCTCTATGACTATTCCATGTAGCTATTTATCAAAAGTTACAAAGCTAGAGACTGTTCAGTTCTTCCTCATCATTTTACACACAGAATATAGTATCTGTTCTTAGTTCTCTGCCATCAGCTGTTGGCTGTTAACTTCAAAGTCATGTAACTATACAAATTTTAAAAATTCTTGGTATAGGTATTTGGATAAGATGTTGTTAAATTATATTATTTAGAAGTCATTATTTCTTAGAGTACATCTCTATATTAGATCAGAATTACACTGACTTTAAAAAAATTGTTTACCTATATCAGACTACATTTATTCAATAAAATAACTAACCTCTTTAAAATTTATTTTTAAAGCCAACACTAAAACCTATACTTAAAGTGATGCAGGAATGGCTCACTGATTAACAATGCATACTGTGGGGCTGGAGAAATGGCTCAGTGGTTAAGAGCACTGGCTTCTCTTCCAAAGGACCCGGGTTCAAACCCCATCACTTACATGACAGTTCACAACTGTCTGTAATTGTCAGGTGTGGTGGCACACGCCTTTAATTCCATCACTCGGGGAGGCAACGGCAGGTGGATCTCTGTGAGTTCAAGGCTAGCCTGGTCTATAAAGTGAGTGTAGGACAGCCAGAGATTCTTGGGGGGAGGGGGGGGAAGAGTGCATACTGCTCTTGCAGAGAACCTGAGTTCAATTCCCAGCACTCATACTGGATGGCTCACAACTGCCTGTAACTCCAGTTCCAGAGTTGAGGGTCTGAGGCCACTCAACTCTAAAAACACCTAAACTTACATGCAATTATCCCACACAACTATCCCACTCTGCATAAACATTAAAAAGCAAACCTTACACTTAAAAAATTAATCTTAGAGTCAGCATGTATATAATAGGCCCAACTAGGCTAAACTGGCTGGCCAGTGAACCCCAGGTCTCTACCTCCACCCTAGGACTGGGATTACAAACACTTGCCACTCAAGTCCTCAAGACTGTTTGACATACCTTTCCAACTAAGCCATCACCTCTGCCCTTCCATTTGAACATTTTTATTCTGTCATTTTTTTCCCTCAACATTTCAAATTCTCTCCTACTAAAGTCCATTGGGCTCAAAAGCCCTTTGGCACAAACTACTGTTTGGGAAGAACATTCAGGTCCCTGTTCAAATGTCACTTCCTCTCAGTGGTTACCACTAACTCTCTCACATAAAACAATGACATTTTGACTTTTCTTTCTCTATGATTATGATTATTTGGTTTTCGAGATGGAGTTTCTCTGTGTAGCCCTGGCTATCCTGGAACTCATTCTATAGACCAGTCTGGCCTTCAACTCACAGAGATCACCTGCCTCTGACTCCCAAGTGCTGGGATTAAAGGTGTGTCACCACACCCATCAAATTATCCCTTTTTTTCTTTTTTTTTTGAAGTTTTTTTTTAATAATTTATTTTTTATTTCTTCAAGTTACATCTCAATCACAATCCCCTCCCTATCCCTTTTCTTAATACAAGTCTGAAAATTCTTTTAACTCATATTGCCTCATTATCTACATCTTCCTATCATTTATTAACATTTGGATTTTCTAAATCACATGGTAACTGAATTAGAACACCCTTGGACTACATAGAAAATGGCTCTCAATTATTCCTTTCCATTCACAACTCTACACAACTATGTACTGGGACCCAGTGCACCTTTTTACCTCATTGTCAATTCTGTCCTTTCTTTATACTCCCAAACCAAACAATATTTTCTAGCAGCATAACTTCATTTTGGGTAAAGCTTCTTAAAAAACAAAAACTGTTAAATGACTTAAGATATTTGAATAGAAGATTATAACAGATAAGCAGTATGAAGTTGAAAGGGTTGTTTGCGAATTATGAGCAATTGTTTAATAGAACATAGGTTCAAAATTCCCAACAGATCTTAATATCAGAAAGAAATGCGTGGAGGGCAGATAGCAATTACAGTGGTTTTAAATAAATGCCACGCTTTTCAACTTTCTAATGGAAAGTAATAAGCTTAATGTAGTTACCCTGTTAATTCTCAACTAGTGGTCAGAGACAACTGCTTTCTTTCACTCTTCCTCAAATTTTTGGATCACACTCAGACAATATCTATTTTAGGAACTGCTCTGGAAGGCCCTATGTTTTATGCAAGGAACTGCTATTTTCCTAGATGAATAGAATATCCATTCTACAGATCCAAGTTTCCATGACAATAAAAACAAAACAGTCATCAGCACCAACGTGGTATTTGATGGAAAATGCAGCTGCAGCTCAGAACAGTTCAGTCTTTATCTTGCTCGTCTGTGAGCACAGGCGCTGTACTTCCCCAGAGCAGCCCAACTGTTCTACAGCGGTCCCTACCCAGACCCAAACAGCAACAGCTGAGTGTGCTTACTGCCTCCAATCTGAAAATCACCTGCCTTTCCCAAACTCATGTAAATAATGAAAAGATTCAGAATTTTGCTATTAGCATGGTTGATTTATAAACTAGGAAAGCGTACAGTGGGTTTGAGTATTATGCCTTTAGACAAATAATATTTTACCTTATATGATAATCAAGAAAAAAAATTGGGGGAAGGAAGAACATTTACAATAAGTAAAAAGCTAGGTAAAATTCATTCACATTATGGGAAGACAGTGCCCCCTTGTGTCTTGGTATTTCTTCCTAAATTAAATTCTGTATTACTTAGAGTTCTAAGCTTTGGCTTTAAAAACATTTTTAATGTCATATAAATTAAGAGAACTTGATAATTAACAGTTATTCTAAGTAAAATACAAATTTAATATAAATACAGTAGCTATTAAGTATGTGATTTTAATGAGAGTTCTCTATAATGGGAAGAAAATATGTAATAAATTTACAGATTTAGTAGTGAATTTTATTTAAACTTCACTTAATAATAAGACACACTGACAAAGCTTTAAGAATTAAAATAGAGTTCTCTATAATGGGAAGAAAATATGTAATAAATTTACAGATTTAGTAGTGAATTTTATTTAAACTTCACTTAATAATAAGACACACTGACAAAGCTTTAAGAATTAAAAGAGAAATCTGTGACCATCAGCTATACTCTCCTTTGGTTCTTTTGTAACTGTGGGACACTAGTTAAGGGTTACCCTCATTGTACTAAATTGCAAAAAACAAAACAAAACAAAAAACAGCTCTGTGCTTTACATTCATGGAAAACAGTTAATACTAACTGGAGAATATAAATGTAAGAGGTATCCATAATAACAAATCATTCTTTAAGTTACAAATAGTTTTAGAAATTACAGAAAAGGTATTACTCATGCTTCAACCTTATTCAAAGTATAACATTTAGACTAAAGCTTGTAAAACTACCAGAATCCCAGGTCTAATTTAGAAGTTCTGAAATAGAAGTTGTATCTTTACAAGATCTGCAAGTGTTTTATGATTAAAGTTGGAGTAGTAGTACTCTGAACTCAGTAATCTCACAGTCCACACCATACATCACACAGGATCGAGCCAAAGGGGGGTTTGAACCCAGGGTTTCACACTTGCAATGAGTTATATACTCACACTTCTTTTAACTATTTTAAGGAAGGATCGTATTAAGCTGCCCAGACAAACTCACTCTGCACACTAGCAGGCCTTGACCCTGGGGTCCTTCTGCCTAAGTTCCCCAAGCAGGTGGACTTATAGGAGGAAGAGAATACCCACAGTTTTGGAAAGTTTCTCTGAACTGTCCTCTTGTTACCAAGTAACTCCTACCTATTCCAACTTTCTTTATCTTATTTCTGAAAAACACTAAAAATTTGCCATTTCGATGATCTTAAAATCTTAAAAACTTTTTAAAATGCAAAAAAATATGAAGCCCATCCTTTTCAATGATACACACATAGAATATGTACTTACTACACATTCATACCATATTTAATATATACATTGTTTCAAATGATACCAGTTTTGTTAAATTCATTTTGAAAATAAAATTACAGCTGGGCAATGGTAGTGCACACCTTTAATTCCAGCACTCATGAAGCAGAGGCAGCCGAAAATCTGAGTTTGATGTGAGCCGAGCCTACAGAACGAGTTTCAGGGCAGCCAGGGCTAAAGAGAAACCCTATCCCGAAAAACCAAAAAAATGAATGAATTGATTAATTAATTAATTAATTAATTAATTATGCTATGCCAAGTATGGTGGCACACCTCTTATCCCACCACTTGGGAGGCCAGTAGATCTCTGTGTGTTTGAGGCCAGCCTGGTCTACATGGAAAGTTCCAGAACACCTGGGACTATATAAAGAGAGAAAAAAGAGAAAAGAAAAAGAAGAAAAACAGAAAAGAAACTGACTGAGAAAAATCACTCAGGTTACTAAATTACCCAGGTCACATGGGTGGCAGAGGGTGAGTAGACTGCTAAGACTGGAGCCCTGAACTCCACCTCCCACTACTCATTGATGTACTTGTATTCTGAACATCAACTGAGGCTAATTCATTGGAGAAACAACTAAAGAAAAATTTTAAGTATGGATGAAACAAGCTGGGATACACAAGGGCAGCATGGCCATATGGAGCACTCAGAACTCTGTTTACAGATGCAGTTAGGGCAGAAGGGGCTGCAGTCAAGACACTAGGGCAGGAGGTTCCAAAGACAAGCTCCACTTATCGGGTGAAGAAGAAGGCAAACCCTTCCTTCCGAGTACTTTTACTTTCTACCCTGCATTGCAATACTCCTCCTGAACTTAAGTTCATGTCTACCTTGTGTCACATGCTGACCAGTTTTGACTATTTACTACTCTCACAGCGCAAGTCACAGGAGATGTACAAGTTCCCAATGATCAGCAAACTGCTTTTAGAACATACAACTTGTTCACATGAAGTTTCAAACCTCTTTGTCAATCAGATAAATATGAGTATGAGGAACAGGTGATACATCCATAAAACATTAAACAAATGAGTTTTGTTTTCAAATTTTCAAATGGAAGAAATGACAGACTCCAAATGAAAACAAGACACAGGTTCTAGGCCCAACTCCATTGTATGGTATTTGTCATCTCTAAACTTTGAATGTTGAAGAGTAAGGAACAGTCTATCTTTAGTGATACTACAGAAATGTTTTCTTTTTAAATCATTTGTATTTTGATTTTAAATAAGATGTTTTATGCTTAATATAGAAAAAGCAATTTTTAAAACACATAATATATTCTTTACAAGTATGCCAAAATCTTTAAAATAATTCATGCATGTAGAGTGACATAGTACGTGAAAGGTCATTTAATCAATCAAATGTCAAAAACATAGACACCATATACACAAGCTCTGGTAAACAGGGCATCTACAGTTCCCTATGTAGCTGGTCCTGCTTTTTGTTTGCAGAAGCACATAGCACATGCTTAACCCTGTTTTTTCAAATAAATATTTATTAAAAAATAAAGTAGAACTAGTCATTAAGTTAGTTGCAAATAAGTTCAGGAATGCCAACAATGCTGGCCAGAATATGAGTGTTTGTGCACCAAAATACCATCCACTTTCCCCTGCAGTTCCACTCAGACGTTTCCATACCTGAAAGACAACCTTTAGGACATGCTTCATACCCCATCCTGTCATTTTCACCAACAATTTGCCACTACCTCAGTTTGATTTGGTCCCAGTAAGCTGTCACCTATCAGACCCTAACTGTCCATTCAGACAACCCCATGTCCGGAGAGCACCATTATCACTACAGTCAACTGCTCAGGAACTTGAGGGCAACTTCCCAGAGCACTGAAAGTGGACTGGGCACAGTGTCAAAGCAGGTCATGGCAGAGTAAGAATTATTTTGTGCAGGGGAAAGATGCACATGTGCAATCCTAGCACTTGGGAGGCTGTGGCAGCAATTCAGTGTTTGAGGACAGGCTGGGTGAAACAGTATTTTTGTGTTGAAAGTATGTGTTCTTGAAATCCTTTATCTGTTTAAAAACAGAATCTCTAGAAGAAAAAACAACAAACTTTCCCTAAGAAAGCCCTAATCTTTTCTTGAAGATAGGTACCACACTCACATAGTCATCTTCTTCCCTAAGTGTCTTTTCTTCCCTCTAGCAAGTCAGCTCTAGCCATCCCTTTGAATTATTGTTGATCTCTGGATGCACACATGGTAGTGTGATGCACATTAGTGAACTTGTTTCTCTTGTTATTCTGTCATTAGCCAGACTATTTATTAGGCTCTAGCAGGAGAATCTAACATAGGTGAAGAGGAATTTTTTTTCCTTTATACATGAACACAAAATTGTTTTTATTAAATATATTTGTTACTTTTTTGGTGGTGGTGTGTGTGTGTTCTACATATATGTGTGTGCATGTATACAGGGGCCAAAGTTGATGTCAAGTGTCTTCCTTTATCACCTTCCATCTTATTTTTTGATATAAAGACACACACTGAAATCTGGAGGTCAGCAATTCAGCTCCACTGGCTGCCCGCTGAGTTCTAAAGATCTTCCTACTCCACCCCCCACATCCCCAAGTGCTAAGGTGATGTCCACCTGCCAGTACAGCAAGCTTTTTTTGGGTCCTGGGTTCCGCATGCAGATGCCATGTTTGTGGGCAAGCTCTTTCTTTCTCTAGTTCCCAATATCAACCTTAAACACTCATTCAAAGGTTTCCACAGTCACGGTCTCAACAATCCTTTTGGTTGCTGTTTTAATTTTGGAAAGTCCTAAACTTACAAAAAAGTTACAAATAAAAGCAAGTTTTTCTTTCTAGTTTTAAAATCAGTTGTAGGTAACAGTTTACTGTCTACAAACACCTTCAGTGTGTATGTGTTCATGTGTAGTGAACAAGACCAAAATGATCTAATTAATCTTCACATATTTACCATTTCTAACCCTAAGACATTGTTTGAGTAGTCTTCTAATAACTTTTTAGGAAATGGTATCATTAGCTATCTTTAGTTCCCTTACATTTTCTTAACTGTTGTGTCCTTGCTGTGGCATAACAAAACATCCCTCAATTTGTCAGTTTTCCTTCAGAGTAGCTCAGGCAATGGGTATCTGGAGTTACCCCACAGAGGTAAGTGATGTGACTTGCTCTATTTATTCTGTCAGATAGTATGTGAATCTGTCAGTGGTCAATGTATCAAGATGGTATCTTCCAGGGCTTCCCAACTGAAAAAACTACTTTGTCCAACTGTAACTTGTAAGTATTTTGTGGGAAGATAAGAATCTGTTTCTCATAAAGCTTTGAATTTATATCAATATGACTTAGCTATTTTATATAGGGGATTCAAAATCTGTAGCTACTTTATTACTTAATTTGCCTCTTACAGTGTATCAGATCAGTGGCTTCTCAGGACTAACAAGCTGTCATCATTCTTTGAGCACATCCTTACCTCACGCAAAGGATGTTCCTAACTCACCTTCTATTCTTCTGCAATAGCCCTAAAACTAGCCATTTCTGAGGAGGCCAGGTTCCTTTTGATGGAGAATGGTATGTAGAAGCCTAATTCTACATTATTGCTCTGAGACTCCCTGAGCAGGCAGTGGGTGACATTTGGAATATATACATGCCTACATGCCACATTTATATCTGTATTTCTGTTCCTATGTATTTTGAACTATGAATTCAAGTTAATATCTCCTTCCAACATTGTAAGATACCTTCTAGTTTTCTTCCATAATTATAATTTTCTTTTGTAAAGTATGATACCAACAATCTATCTGTAATAAATTTTAATTACTTCATCAACTCCCCTGTATACAACCTATTGCTGTATGATGAGCTACCTGGAGCTCATTATTCTTCGGCTAGCCTAGCCAGCCAACTTTTTCTGAGGATCTTCAATCTTCACTTTCTAAGGCTGGAAATGCATGCAAGCTGCCATGCTCTCAATTCATGTAGACTCTGGAATCTGAACCACAGTACTTACATGTAAGCACCTATAAAGGCTGAGTAATCTCCCCAAGCCCTTTCTATTTGCACTATAGAGAAAGTGCAGAATTTCCTGGGGCCACAGTAAACAAAACAAACTACAAGCAACCTAAACTTTGTTTACCAATAGTGACTGAGACACTACAGATTTTAAAAACATCTAAAATAGTGGGATGTGTCTACCAGTGAAGATTTGGGGAGGGGGGGCAGGCTATGGTGACAGTTTAAGCATCTTAAAGTTGCTTAAACTAAACTGTGTGTGAACTAAACTAGACAGAAGTAGGTAAATTCTCGGAAGAAAAAAAATTTAAAGGCTTATCAAAAAACATTCTAACATGAATAATCAGAGGTTGGATTAAGAGAGAAGAACAACCTATGAGCACAGATAGAGACATAAAGCTACAGAGAAGAACAAAGAGAAAAATACTGGACTTGGAGTCAGAATTCACAAAATACTAACTACAATTGCAACTGGAGAAATCACACAGAATGGGAGAGTTATGGTGCAAACTGTTCAGTCCTGTGTCAGTCCACTGTCTCAGCCTCAGATGCCTCAACTGTAAAATGAAATGAATTAAGTCTGTATCACTGAACTGTATGATTTAGTATATCCAATATTTAGCCTAATATCTGTCCTAAAAATGACTAATGTATGCTGTTAGAGTTATTTAGTACATTAAGATCAGTAAGCCCAAAGTAACATCTTTGATATAACAGCAATGTATGTAAAACCCTACCCACATTGCTCCCTTTGGATCCCCAGTCCTTAGCACACTGAACATTATACATATTTCTTGAATAAAATATTTAAACACCATAGGATTGCTAGATGGTGAGTCTTTTAAAAAACATTACTTCTAAATCTTGGTATTGCTTTTCATAATCTCTGGTGATTTCCAGAGGAAATATTAGATTAGTAATAAATTATTTAAATGACTCACAAAAGGAATTGGAGAAGTAAAAAGTGGTAGACAAAGACTCCTTGTGACACTTCATAAAAGAGGCAGACACAAGGCAGGGAAACTTGGGAAGAAGAGAGACTTGGAGAAAATGCTGGATAAATAAGAGACCAATCAAATAGGTACAGAAGAGACTGAGCAGGACCTATATATAAGTGCCAGGATTCAGAGAAGACAGAACTGTATTTGTTCAACATCCATCAGGTAGAATCCACTGCATATATTAGGCACTGGGTACTTCCCAAACCCAGGGAGAAAATAATGAATAATAAAAAATAATGAATAAATAAACACCACTGAATGAATATATTAAAAAACCTTTTTTTTTGAAAAAAGGCCTTCTTAATTTGAACCAAGCAATGTAATTATTACAAATTATTATGAAATAATCAAGACAGACAAAACATTATACACAAAGTCATCAATATTAGATTATTAATCAATGATTTAAATGACTCACAATAGGTGACAAAGCAGCACTGTCAAATTTATACTCATGGACCAAGCTTGTTCCCTAATGGCCTAATTTTTTTCTGGCTTAGTGGCAACAACAATCATTTACTTCTCACAATTCTGGAAGGTGGGAAGTTCAAGTTCTAGATATTGAAGATCTGCTGTCTAGGGGGACATTTCCAGGTCCACTGATGGCTGTCTTTTCACTGGAAAGGAACAAGGAAGCTTACTGGGATCTATTTTATAAGTTCCATAGGCAGCCTCATGATTAGTTCATTTCCTGAAGGCCTCCAATTATAAAAATCATCACACTGGGGGTTAGGCTTCAACATATGAATTTTTGAGAAACACATTCAGTCTATTACAATATTAAGTGAAAAAAATCATTACAGATTCCAGTTTAGGAAAAAGTATGGAAAGCAGGAAGACTAGAAAGAATGTATCACTAGGCAAACTAACCCTCCAGCTGCACTGCAGCTCTTCTGTTCTCTCTGGACAACAGCAAGTGACCCTCACAGCACACTCCACCACAGTCTTGGCTTAGAGGCTGTTCCCTTAAAGCCTGTACTCCAGCCGAGGAACAGAAGAATGTTTTATTAGTTTCAAAATCTGCTTTACGTCTATTGTACAATTACAAAACTACTGGAAAAAAATTAAAGAATTATAATTGTGAAAAGAAAAGGTAGTCAAATCTCTCAAAGCTAAGCTAGTAGCTCAAGGACTTACATTCACAGCATCATCCAATGGCTAGACAAATGACGAAGTCAGGTGAAGGCTGTGATAAAAGCACACAACCAGTCCACAAGGGCTTAGGTTTTACTATGCTTTTATAGACTATTTTTCTTTCTTAGCCTCTAATTTTAAGTTGCCACTGTGATTTTTAGATAGTATAACAGATATGGATTAATCAAGAAAGGTAAACAGTAACTCAAACTATCCCATACATTAAAGACAGGCCTTGATCTAATGTGATGGAAGGAAATCAAAAGTTGTCCTCTGACTTATATACACACTATAGCACCTACACCAACACATATAAATTTATGTACACATTAACACACATTAATAATTAAATATACATTAAATAATAAATACATAAATAACTGCTGATTAAGAGTACCTTTTGCTTAGTAAATTCTTTCAGTATGTTTAATACCTATTTAACACCAAGATCCTAACTATTTTGAAAGGTTAAATGTTTTGGCATTATTGAATAACTAACCTCAGAGCCTGCTTCCTAAAAAACTATCAAGTGATTGCCTACTTTTCTTCTCTAATTCAGCCCTTACCCCCAAAATAACTGCTGTACTTTCTACCTCTCTGGAGCTAAGCATCCTGGGTCCTTTGTATGTGTAACTACAAAGAACCTGTCTTGTAATGTCTATTTTATTTCAAGCATACTCGTTCAATTAGCACAGGGTCTTTCCACACTAAAGCACGTGTAAGGCACACTAACATTTCCTTGGAGGAATATATCACTTTATGTTTCTGTATCATCAGTGGTTACTTGTTCGATCATTTCACTAATTTTAAACAGTAATTTTATTACAATTATGAAAACTGTCAAGAATATCAGAATATTCCTGACCCTGTTTTTAACTCTTGAGTATAGATGTACAACTGGTGAATAATAGGGCAATTTTGTTCAACTTTTGAAGGGATGAACTTCTTTTAGTTAAATGAGACTACTTGCTCCATTTCAGTGAGGACATGGCTTCTACTATGCAGGTGACCCTAGGTCCTGGCTCCAACATCACCCAGGGATACCAAAAGATTCAAGTACCTTATAAAATCCAGCATAGCATTTACAAGAATTGACATGCACCTGCCTATATTTAAATAATAATTTCTTTTCTTTATTTTTTCCATTTGGTTTTTTTGATTCAGCATTTCTCTGTTTAATAATCCTGGCTGTCCTGGACTCACTTTGTAAACCAGGCTGGCCTTGAACTCCTAAAGTTCCATGTACCTCTGCCTTCTGAATGCTGAGATTAACAGTGTGCACCACTACAGGACTAGACTCCTCATAATCATGGTTGTTATATTGTTTAACTGTATTGATTGTGTTGTTATGTTTTTTCTATTCTCAAACCTACAGTTGACTGAATTCAAAGATGTAGGACCTGCAAAAAAGTTCTGTGAATGTTACTTCTGGCTATGATTTGATGATGGGTGAGTAAAGTGTACAGTCTCCACTTGGCTTTTATAACTTACACTTTGTACAATAATTATTAGTAAGGTACTCAATGAAAACAAATTAAACACTTTTAGATGCCATCACTTGATTCTTGTGTCTCTCAGGAAAGTCTCTGAATATCTGTCCTCTAAATATTAGGATTAATATATGTTCTCTATAAATGCAGACCAAAACTGTAAGCCACTATTTCCCTTTAAGTTTTTAAGCAATAACACATATGAATAAAATGTTTCATGATCATTACATTCACTCTCTTCTTTCTCATACTCTACTTTTTTAATCTTTATTTATTACTTATTTTATTTTGTTTTGAGACAAGGTCTCACATTATATAGCCCTGGCTGTCCTGAAACTGACTATGTAGACCAGGCTGGCCTTGAACTCAGAGATCCACACCTCTGTTTGTCTATGAGCCCCAATGCATAGACTTTTTCTAAATGTACCTCAGATTGCTTAGTCCTTTATTCCAAGTCTATAAATCAAATTTCTGACAGAAGTCATTTCTAAAAGAAGATAATGCCCCTATCCTATAACTGACAGAATAGTTATTCAAAACATCACAAACCTTACACTTGTGATGCAAATGTAAATCAGACCTGGTTAACAGGGAGGCTCTAGTGCAGAACAGCAATAGCAGCTGAGTCAGAACTTGACTCCCAGGTAATCCTGCTTGCACTTCCTTCCAAAGACTTTTATAAGCAGGAAAGGCTAGAAAACAGAAGGCCTCGTCCAAGTTAAGGAAAGATTCAGGCCGGATGTGATTTATAGAGAACCAGTCCTGACTTTCTTTACAGAGAGACAATGTTAAAATAAACATGAAAAGCAGTGCTCTGCAGATAACATTGGTCTCACTTCTGATATACATACAGCAAGGTCCAATCTTATGAAAATATTTCACAACACTCTAATGCTAACAAGTAAAAAGAAAATTCAAAAGTTGTAAATTCTCTTTTTCCATTTGTGTTATCTTTGATGGAGGGCCTAGGAGTGCTGAGCAAAGCCAGGCAAGGAAAAGGGAAGAAAGATCAAAGATCACAAGTGGTAGCATCTTCAAGCCAGATCCTCATCACAAAAAATTTTACAGTCACAGGGGAAACAGCGCCTCAGAACAACAAGCTCTGCCACTATAAAAAGGAACAATAACAACAACAAACTTTCACAGGATTTTGTACATTGTTTTTCAAAATAATGAAAGCCTTTTATACCTAAGTATCAAACTGTTATAACAGTGGAAAAAACATTATCTCATTATTCAGTCATGTAGTCTTTGTAAATTACAGTATTCAAATGATATGGGTCAGCAAGATGGCTCAGTGGAGAAGAGCACTTGCTGTAAAAGAATGACCTAAGTTTGGTACCTGGAATCCATGTAAAGGAATGAGAGAACAGACACCATAAAGATATTCTCTGGCCTCCACATATGTACCGTGTTTTATGTATGTGAACACAGGCACATGCACACATACAAGCAAGCACGCACACATCTTAAAATACTTTTTTTAAATACAAAGACCATTTTGTTGATGAGGATGTGCTAGGGCTTGTATTATAAAAAGTACTATAAAACAAAGGAAGTGAATGTGGAAATCATGTCTGAAAATGTTACTGCTTTTTTGAAGGCCAGTTCTCTATTTCATGCTTATATATTAGTAAGGCACTATACTAGAAACCATGAATGTCCCAGGAACTTAAAGTGAACCTCAAAAAAAAGTAGTGACTTGGGAGCTACAGTTTAATATTAGAATTTATATTTAGATCTTGTATTAGTTAAGATTAACTAATACAAGATGTAAATATAAGCTCTAATACAAGATCAGCAGGGCATGTAGGCACACAGCTGAAATCCCAGCAAGTAGGAATCTGAGGCATAAGCATTATGAGCACAAGGCTCTGTCTCCAAAAACCAAGGTTGAGGCTCACTGATAAAAACAGATTACTTGCTTAAAGCACACAAAAGTTTATGTACAAACTACAACACTGAAAAAGAAAGCATATACACATATATACATAGCACTGAGATTTAATTTACATAGACAGTGTAGAACTTCCCATAGTTTAATAAAAAAAAAAAATGTCAGTTCTACATTTCACCTAAGTTTACAGTTTCTTAGCAGAGGATCAAATCATGAAGAATATGTTCTGCACTTCTTTCCCTCTGACCTAAACTCCATATTAGCTCAGCACTGGTAGCAGCCTGTAATTAACGCTTGGTTACACATTTATTGTTTTCTGGAGTTGCTTTTGGCTTTCTTATTCTCATTAGATAAATTACAGTAACTCTCAAAGGGATACAGAAAGAACCAAGGAGCCAACAGTTAAAAATTCTGTTTCATTACTATTAACAAAATCAATAAACTTTGTTATGATTTGTAAAATATCATTTCCAAAAAAAAGAAAAAAGAGACTTTTTAAAGACTTACAAACCCACAACATCTTGGGAAGATAATTACTAAAGAACATCAGAAAAGACACTGAGTCTCCTGTTCCCAGTCCTGAAGCAATCCAACATGGAGAGGAAGATCCATTTTATTGTCAAAAGATAGTGTCATAAGCTTATATAAACCTGACTTTAAAAATGTGTGCACTAAATTCACAGAAATAATCTTCTTTCAAAGCATTTTACAAAAAGATTACACAAAGTCCAGGTTTTTCTTTCTTTTTAAAAAATGTTACATTCTTTTTAATATTTTGCTTCTTTAAAACAATCTTTTTCCAATTACAGAAAGGAAATAAAAAGAAATGCAACTCTTTTATGTAAAGTAAATCCATCTGGATGTTTGCTCCATCCCATACTAGAAACCTGTGATCCCCAACCAGAATGAGTTATAGTAAAGCTGCAGGCAAAATTGTCTCCATACACCACAATCCATTATCCCTGTCAAGTTAATGTTCCATGTTGAGCCATATGGCACGGGTACACATTCAACAAAGGAAATTCCTTAAACTTGTTATAATCAGCACTTGCAGTCATCCAAAAACCTGACATAAACAGCTTTATTGTGTTTAGCACATTTCAGTTAATATCCATGACAAAAACAGGAAACAGTACAGGAAGAGGAGGAGGAATGTGGGGAGCAGTATTATTAAAAAAAAATCACCACGCACACACCCTCAAACTGTACATTTTATAATTAGGCTTTTGTCATTGTTGCTGTTGCCTAAGCAAGTGATTCTCAAGTACAGTAAGCACACCAGCCCCTCTACAGTGATCTACTGGGCCAGGCTTCAGAGGAAAAAAATTAATGAGAGCAATTTTTCATGGTATGTGCAAAACTAAACCTTGAAATTTTAGTGGAATCCGATTAAGATAAATCAGTTCTAGCAAAATAACAAAAATCTAAATTCTCATATTTGTTTTCTTTCTATAAATGTTTCCTAATTGCTAAAATGTAACTCAACCTTATTTTTAAAAAAACCAACATAATTTAAGTAAAGTATCTTTATATGCAATAGGTACAGGTCACAGAGAATCAAGGGCTCCCAGAAGCCTTTGGTACCGGGCACAGCCCAGCACATCAACTGCAGGCAAGGTACAAGTAGAGCAGAACTTCATTTCAGCCCCTGCAGTGACAACAATAAAACGCTGAGAAAACACACTATCAAATACTGAACTCAGCATCAATTTCTGTTAATTACAGCCTTGTCAGCAACGTGATTATTCAAACAACTCATGCAAATGTTAATGAGGCCTTATTTGCATATTTATTTTTTCCTTTGTTGAAATGTCATTGATTATTACATTCTACTATGATGAATGTGGCTGATGATGTGCTCTGATATGTAATTAGTCATTAGGTGGAATGAATAGATCAATTATGAGAAAGGACTAAGATTAAGAAATATCAAACAAGACCGCCCAACGTAACTATAGAAATCTTTTTTTTAAAAGAACCTAATAAATAATTTCTTGACATTTAAACTGCAACATCAGTAGTTTTCGATAAATAAAGCACTACTTTTGTGAGGTTAAATGAAGGCTTAAAAATACATCAGTACTTTGATAATCCAATTATGATCACAGAAACCATCTCTGGAAAAAAATTGAAAGCCAACTAAAGTGGCATTGTCAGGAAAACAACCAGCAAAGAACTGAATCTTCAAGCTCACACAAATTAGAAATGTATAAAGTGTATCTTGATCTAGTGTGAAGAGGAGACAGAAATCTGTGTAAAGAGACAGGCATGTAACATCCTAGAGAGAGGGGGAAAGATCTTGATGGAGAATTACTATTCATAAAACAAAGGTTAGGAAAAAACAAACTCCTTCACATCCTGACTTGTGCTCAGAGGAAAAGGATTATTTAGCTCCTGAAACAGTTTGCTGTAACTATCCAGCCAGTACTTGCTATTTACAGTTGAAGAAAAAAAAAAAAAAGAAAAAACACATTACTGCAGACCAGATGGGAACATTCCACATGACCAAACCGATCAATCACCTCGGTGGGGCGCAGGTGCAACACAGCCGTGTAGCAACACACCATTTCACAGTCTATCGGGCACAAACACATGGCCACCAATCAATGGCACCCTGAGGACCTCGGAGGGGGCAGGCTCTCTGGAGTCTTACTGGTCCATGCCTGATGACTTCATAATCACACATCATTTCATTCACTAGAGGATACAAACTAGCATTCTAATAACCGTCTACTGAAAATGGCCATGTTGTGCATATTAATACAGTGCTGTTTGGAGTGAAGTAACTGACTTTATACGGCAGGCTAAGCAAAGCATGCAGAGCTAAAGCAACCTGAAGCTAAAAACTTCTTCCTATTTGAAGATGGCTATTTTGTTTGTGGTGAGATCAATGGCAAAATGATTCATTCTGCCACATTAAAGTTGGTATGCAAGGCTGGTATCATACACAAAGCAACTGTTAAACAATAGAATGCTTGGAAAGATGAAGGACAAAGGAGATGAAAATAAAAAGGTAGTCAGTAATTCTGTATGAGGAATAAAAAGGCTCTGTATGCTTCTAAAACAACCTAACAAAAAATAAACTGCAAATAAAAATAGGTAAGCAGGAAGAAAATGTAACTGTGTATGATAGACTTTGCTTCCTATGGTTCTATGCTCGACAGGTGACTCTGTATAGTTCATAATTACATAAGAATATAAATAGCTTAATTTTCAGCAAACACTGCTGTAATTCTACCAGCTCAGTGTTCCTTGGTCTATTAAATAGTGAGCACAAAGTTTCTGTTTGTTCCCATTACTCAGAGTCTGCTGGCAGAGATATCAGGGATAACTAAATATTCTGAATAACCTAATGCTATAAACATATACAGATGACCTAATTTTAAAAAAAAAGAGAAAGAAAATACATGATTCATCTACAAAAGCAAGCATGCCACACTTGAAACCCTTGGTGAAACAAGGCTGTGCACATATCTGCTCTTAAACAGCAGATTTCTCTGATAATTCAGGGGGCAGTTTAGAATTGCCCAGGTCCTTAGAACCCATTAGGAACATCAATTACCATAGTCAGCATTCACACAGACACGTAGCAGAGTCTAAACAGACCTTCTGACAAACCTAAAAGTTGACTTGTGATTTTCATGCTAATTCCATGGGTAAAATTTTGTCTCTTGTAAAGGCAGTTCATAACAAACCATATTAAATTATATATCAAATTGGGCTTCTAAACATACATGAATTTACTTCCTTACAGATATGAATACCATATTTTGTCCACTAAGACTAATAGTGGCAATATATTCTGCAGTTCAAAAGAAAAAAATCTATGCACACAATAAGATATTTTTAACAGAGAGTCCTTGTGGGAAAGAAGTCTGGTGATTAGCCAAGGGAATATATAATGATGATGATTACTCCACAAAGAGACAACTAGAAAAATAATCTCACTGACAGATTATTATGTACCATATACCTGCAAAAAGAACAACTAACTTATTTGGCTAAATTGGTATTGATCATTGTATATTAATGCAAAATTAAGATTGTATTGGGCTACATCGATATTGATTTTTGTATACTGATACAAAATTAAGATATTTGGCCACATTGGTATTGATCTTTGTATATTGATACAAAATTAAGGGTAACGCTTCTTAAAGGTATTGTTCGTAGTAATACTTAAAAATGAAATGTCAAGTTTTGACCTCTTGGACCAACCAACATAAACTGTTTAGGATAATTAAGAAACGGAAACTAATAGTCATGAAAACATGTCATTTTGTTAGTTACTATGACAGTCTATCACAGTTATTTTCTAAGCTACTCAGAAATCAAGTTGCTAAGAGACAAGCAATATTTGCTTATCTAACTATAAGAGATAGATAGGGCATCTTCAAAAACCTCAAGAGATCTGCAGAATATGGCATTCAAAGATGTTTTCTTAACTCAAGATTTTTTGATATCGAGACATGTCAGCTCCTGACAGCACCCCCTAGTCTACTAAAAGTAGAAGATGAGCATCGAAGAATCTCCAGTGGGAGATGATGGAATTGGTGGTAAGCCTTTCTCTTGACAAGAAAAACCCCTTGCTTCAACTATAGACAGACTGCTGTCCAAAATGGACAAAACTTGGAAGCAGGTAAGTCGACAGCCTAGCTCTGCCAAGACAGAGTAGGCAAGTCCTTCATAATTCCTGCTCTACAATCAATGTCTGTCAGAGAAACAGGGTCAAATGGCTGAACATTGATGCTGTAATGTATGGAGAGAAAATGGGAACTGTCCAGGCAGC
>CAJQZJ010027503.1:0-16161 GCA_907164525.1 Lophiomys imhausi | reverse complement strand
CTTCTGTCCAAAAAGGACAAAACTTGGAAGCAGATAAGTCGACAGCCGAGCTCTGCCAAGACAGAGTAGGCAAGTCCTTCATAATTCCTGATCTACAACCAATGTCTGTCAGAGAAATGGGGCCAAATGGCTGAAGATTGATGCTGTAATGTATGGAGAGAAAATGGGAACTGTCCAGGCAGCCACTGGTATGTCATTTTTTAGTTTTGGAAGCTGCAGGCCCTGCAATTCCTATATAATCAGATCTATTTATCCCTCTCAGGTCTCTGAGGTGGTTGAAGAATAGATAGCTAGAGTCTCATAGTTAAATTTTGAGTTGTTTAGGAATCAAGAGGGTGTTCTGGATCTAAGAAGATATTTTTAAAATTATGAGGCAAGTGTTAGTATGAAAGCTGAGTTAGATATACAACTTTAAACTCATGGAGATGGTTAGATAGTAGAATGTTAAAGTCAGGTGCCAAATACATATGGACTGGACATTGGGAAAATATGCTAAGCCATATAACTCTTATAATCGTGGCCTATTTATTTCTGTTGTTTTGTATTGTATTTATAGTTATAAGAAAAAGAACCATTATTTGGACTGAAAGGGAGAGCTGTTGGGGGGAAAAATAAATACCTTAAACTAAAAAAAAAAAAAAAAGAAGGGAAGAGGATGGGGGGGTTGAGGGGGGGAGTAGGGAGGGGATTGTGATTGAGATGTAACTTGAAGAAATAAAAAATAAATTATTAAAAAAAATAAAGTTCGCTAAAAATAAAAAAAAAAGTATTACATACAAAACAACATTGCTACTTAGCTTTTTACTTATCCATGTACATTCACCATCTCTAACTCTGGTGAATACCATGATTTTTTTGTTTGTTTGTTTTTCGAGACAGGGTTTCTCTGTGTATCTCTGGCTGTCCTGGACTCGCTTTGTAGACCAGGCTGGCCTCGAACTCACAGAGATCCACCTGCCTCTGCCTCCCAAGTGCTGGGATTAAAGGCATGTGCCACCACCGCCCAGCGAATACCATGATTCTTAATAAGGCAGTCTTAATAAAGAATACAACTGATGACCACACCACAACAAAATCAACCACACTGAGGGCTCTCTGCTAAATCCACTTAAATTAGCATACGTTATGACAGAACTATGATCTGCAACTCAAATCCTAAGTACTGGCCTGTAGGGGGTAAACTGATACACTCTGGAAAACTGGCTTTCTAAAAGATATTCAAATCTTAAAAATAATTCTACCTTCAATAAAAAAGACAAAAATATGTCCTAAAGGAATCTTCTACACAAAGAAATGCAAAGAGCAGCTTTACTATAAGAGCTAAAACTGGAAACAATCCAGAAGACCATCAATGAGAAAATGCATTAAGGAATAATACTACTTATTAAACATAATACGAAGACATGGGCTAGTAAAAGATACAATAAATAACCTAACTCTCTAAAACACTAAGCCAGGTATTAACAGAAAGGATTATATAGCTATCTAGAAAAAGGTATAAAAAATCTTTTACAAGGTAAGTGAAACATTCTGTAAAATACATAGAAATCATACAATAAAAATGGTGAGAAATATCAGCACTAGGGAGGTAGGCAGATATTCAAAGCCAGCCTGATCTATGTATCTGGCTCCAGTGAACCAGGACTACCAAGTGAAACCTTTTCTCAAATTTTTAATTATTATATTTTTAATGAAGCAATTAAAAGTCTATCAATGAATTCCAAAACCATTTTCCAGAGACTTTTTCAGTTACATTTATACAAGTTGCTTTCCTATCCAAACCCTAAGTCTTGAAAAGTGGTCCAAAAATTAACATTATCAATGCTATTTCAATGTAAACAACACTACAGATCAAACAGACTTTACATATTCATGTCTCATCCCACCTTATAGCAGTGAATATCATGAATTCTTATCAGGTGCTGCATATGGAGTTATTTTCTAGAGCAGATGGAATCTTAAGAGTCATCTTGAGTTGCATTTCTCTGATGGTAAGGATGCTGAGCATTTCTTCAAGTGTCTCTCAGCCTTTAGGAATTCCTCTTTTGTGAATTCTCTGCCTTTAGGAATTCCTCCTTTGTGAAATCTCTGATTAGCTCTTTTCCCCATTTTTTGATTGGATTATTAGGTTTCTTTGCATTTAATTTCTTGAGTTCTTTGTAAATTTTGGATATTCGCCCTCTGTCAGATGTGGGGTTGGTGAAGATTTTTTCCCGATCTGTAGGCAGCTGTTTTGTTCGAATGACAGTGTCTTTTGCCTTACAGAAGCTTTTCGGTTTCATGAGGTCCCATTTATTGATTGTTGTTGGTCTTAGGTCCTGAGTTGTTGGTGTTCTGCTCAGGAAGTTGTCACCTGTGCCAATGAGTTCAAGGGTTTTTCCGACTTTCTCTTCTAATAGATTTAATATGTCTATCCTTATGTTAAGGTCTTTGATCCGCTTGGACTTAAATTAAGTTTTGTACAAGGTGATTAAGTATGGGTCTAATTTCATTCTTTTACATGTGGACATCCAGTTGGACCAGCACCATTTGTTGAAGATGCTGTCCTTTTTACATTGAGCGGTTTTGGCTTCTTTGTCAAAAATTAGAGCAGAAAAGATATGTAATACAAACAAGTCTAAACATGTAAGACTGAACTAAAAAAGTCAGTACCCAAAAAGGAAGCAAAAAAAAACCAGTGAAAAGAAGAGAAAATGAGAAACTGTCCAGAGAAAAGCAGAAATGGAAACAACACAAGTGAACATCACTGTTAGAAGCAATAATCTCAAAAATCAGAAAACTGAGTATGTGCACAAAAGAAAATAGACTCCAATCTCACCACATGCAAATTTCAAGCCAAAATTCATAAAAGACCTACATGAAGGGTGAAAAACTATAAACTCCTAAAAAACAGAGAAAACCATGCTTCAGAGATGGCTTGTAATTAAAACCATATATTTGCTTTTCCAGAGAACCCAAGTTTAGTTCCTAGCACCCAAGAAAGCAGCTCACAAGCATCTGTAACTCATCTTATGGGATCCAATGTCTACTAAAGCACCTGCACGCAACTCACATCCATATGCCCACATATAGCATACCCACGTTTACATAACTTAAAAATAAGTTTTTAAAAACAGAAAACCTTGTAACATTTGACTATCTGTACAAAACGAAGTTATGATATCAAAAAGATATGTACTTTCCCAAGTTTCACTGCAGTTACAACAAAAGGCAAATTATAAATCAAGACAGAGATGTAGTTCAGTGTATAGCATTTGATGAGTACATTCTAGGTTTAATTCTAGCATTAGTGGATGAGAAAAGTGAAAAAAAGCCCCGTGTTAAAAAGTAGATAGATAAGGTTTTTTTTTTAATGTAATAAACATGGGGAGTTAACTGGACCTAGACTGTTGACAAGAAAGGAATTTTGTCACAAGAGACAATAGGGATAAACCTAGAGGGCATGATGCTCAGTGAAATAAGCCAATCACCAAAATACAAATAACACATGAAATTGCTTATTTGAAATGTCTGAAACAGTCAAACTCATAGAAGCACAAAGTAGGAACCAAGGTCTAGGAGGAATGAGAAAGAGGAACCTGTATGCAAGGTAAATGGAATTCTAGACAGTACACAGGAACATAGTTCAAGAATGGAGTCATGTGAGAAATCTGAGTGCTTGTGGGAATACGACAAGAAGACAAGAGTCTCAAGTTTCTTCCAAACACAGAATTGTTATTAGAATGTGTTTTCGTGCTCCTCCTAGGTGTAGTGGATACGAATGAGTTAACTTCATATGTTGTTATTCATAAACCTCAATGGAAAATATGTTTTTGCCACATGTGGTTTGTCCTTGGGATTATAAACTCTACTCATGTAACTCTTCTTTACCTTCAGAATATAAACTGTCCGATGCTCTGAATAAAGTTGCCTCTTGCATGAGACTTTAGTCCGCCTCATTTTAGGCCCTGCTCTCCCGGGCTCATGCAGCCAATTAGAGTAGTAAATATACTACTGTACTGTACATTTCAAAACTTAAGAAGGTAAATCATGATAAATGTCCTTATAACTTTTAAAAACCATATCACCACCTAAAACATAGAAACAGATAACACAAAAAAGGTAAAGCTACTCTAAGTTCCTTTCAGTTTCCATGTATCTAAAGAACTATAATGAGACCACATATGATTTAGCTTATTTAGCATCAAGTCTAATTTACTGATTTAAGAAGTCATCAATCTGCAAATCCATGAAACTGAGAGACCCATTAAAAAGATATATTGAAGCATAAATTAAATCAGAGTAGAGGAGAACTGGTATAGTTAAAAGCTGCCACAAAAACAAAACAAAACTGAATAGCAAATGGGATCCTCAAAGTATGAAAAATAAAATAAAATAAAGTAGAAGGAAGCATGACTTCTACTTTTAGGTAATAGTATTCTAACTTATATTCAAGCAATTTTCTTGAAAATAGCAATTATAAATAATTGGACAAAAAATGAAGAACTATTTAAAGACAAATAGAGAATAAAAAAATACTAGAAACTGGAAAGGATCTTATAGATGGGGGAAAAGCTAAAAGAAACGAAACAGAGTCATTCATGGGGTGAGATTCTAATCTACAGGTTTTGTCCACTGAGGACAATATTTTTTGTATTTCATTTTATTTTGTTGGCTTACAGAAAAAGAAGGGAGAATTGAAGGACACAGTATAGCTAAAAATTGAGATCAATAAAAAGTACAAAGTAAACAGAAGGTCCAAAAATTTAATTCTATTCTCCGCAAATCTTTGGCTAATCTCTGAAGAATTTAGCACAGGAAACACATTAAAGAACCAAAGGAAAGCACTGGTTGAAAGACCAAAACCACCAAGCATAGACTTCAGCTACTGGAACCAGGAAGATGCTAATTAAAGGGGCTTGTGACATAATTTGAGCTTGTACAGAACTGCTCTAATAAAGCATAAGGTTCAGCCTTAAGATGGCCAACCAATAAAGGCGAGTACTTCCCAGAACAAAACAGATCTACAAAAACTGACAAAAATAAAAATTTCTACAACCTATCATCCACACTTCAAAAATATGGAAAAAATTGCTACCTATGTAGAGATATAAAAATGTAACATGTCTAGGAAAGAACAGCCCCACACAATTATCCGAATAAGCAAAAAGGAATGTTGAAGAAGTTATTATAAATATTCAAATACTTTTTAAGGAAAACTAGTGACAATAAATGGACATATTACTTGTAAGAAGAATTATCTAAAATGGAACTTGAGAATTTAGTAATGTTATTTGGAAAACAATCTGCACTGGATAGCTTAATAATGACTAAAACAGCAGAAGTGGTAAGTAAAACTGAACATAAATAAAATTAAACGAGAAAAAGCAAAAATTGAAGTTTGGTAAATCTAACAGGTTAAATATTCATGAAAGGATATCAGTTGCAGAGGAGTGGGGAAATAGCTGGCAGTATTTTCTCCAAATCAGTGAAAACTATCAAGTTACAAACCCAACAAGCTTGGCAATTTCTGTGCAGAAGTACAAGCCAACCACCATGCCTCTAACAATCAAAATGCAAAGTAAAAAACTTTAATTCAGGCAGAAAAAAAAAGTATTACATAAGAAGAAAATGATTCAAGGAAACACCAACTTCTGAAAAGCAATGAGTGCCAGAAGACAATGGAATGACATCCTGCAAGAACAGGAGGAAAAACAACCATCATCCTGGACTCAGACCATAAATCCAAACTACTGCTGTAGATTTTAGGCTAAAGGAAAGTAACAGAAAAACCTGGCTTCACACAGAATGCCCTTATGTCATTGTTACACAAAGAATATACAAATATTCATGGAATAATAGTTTTCTAGATTCTTAGTATTATATTAACACATTGTAATATAATATAATATTACAAGACTGGAAAGTAACCAGCATATTAACAATAATGTAGAGCAACTATTCTCATGCACAGTGGGTGGGAGCATAGAAAGCAGTAATATCAATTCAGTATCTATAATTCCAGCATAGCAGGCAGAGAGATATGATATAGATCTTCAGAACTCACTGGCTGGATACTTCCCAGTTCAATGAGAGTCAGAAGACAGAAGATACTGTAGTTCACCTCTGACATCCACACCTGCACACATGGGCACATATATGGGGCATGCACACACACACATATTATCATATGTAATAAAAATAAAGTAAGTGGTAGCAAGATGAGGAAAAAGTAAAAATCCTTCCACAGTCTAGAGATGGCTCAATGGTTAGGTATGCTTGCTACTCTTGCAGAGGACCAGAATTCAATTCCAAGCACCCACATTGGGCAGGCAGCTCAAAACCATCTGTAACTCTAGCTTCAGAGGACTTGATGCTCTTTTCTGGCCTTTGCAGACATTCCAACTCATTTGTGAACGCCCCTCCCCCGCCCCCACATACATCTTTTTTCAGACAGGTTCTACTTATGCAGCCTGGCCTGTCTGGGAACTCTCTGTGTAGACCAGGTTGGCCCTCAAATTCTCAGCAATCTACCCCCCTCTATCTTCCAAGTGCTGAAATTAAAGGCATATGCCAGTATGCCTGGCTAAAGATACATCTTTAAAATCCTTCTGCACTCTTTAGAGACGCATAATGGTACTGCCTTTATGGATAATACTACAAAAGTTCCTTAAACAATTAAAATTAGAACTACCAAGGACGGGAATTTAGCTCCATTGTCAAAGAATGCTTACTGCACAATCATAGGATCACAGTTCAAATCCCCAGTAGACAAGTAAAAAGCCAAGGGTCGTCACACACAAACACATGTAACTCCAACTCTGTTGAGGAACTTAGATTTCAGGGATTGCTGGCAGTGGGAGACTGACTCTCAAGGGAATAAATAAGTAAGAGAGTGATGGAACAGAAGACATCTTCCTCTAGCCTACAGGAGTACATAATAGGTAATAATACCCACATCTACGTGAACACTACATGCATGCACGCACACACACACACATACACACATACCCCAAAACCAAATATAGAACAACCATATGGTCCAACAAATCTGTCTGGACAGCTGTCCAAAAATGAATGAATTCATAATATCAAAGCAATGAAACCACACTCCCATGTTCACTCTAGCATTAGCACAAGAGCCAAGATATGGAAACCACCAAAGTATCTGGATAAATGGATATGGAAAATGTGATGTGGACAGTACAATGGAGTATTATTAATGTTAGAAAAAGAGAGGAATCCTGTCATTTACATCATTGATGGACCTTAAGGTAACTATACTAAGAAAACAAGGTAGTTACAGATGACAAATCCTGAATGAATCCTTATTTTGGAGGCAGCTAAGTAGCTAAACTCACAGAAATAGCAAGTGAAATACAAGTTATCAGGGACTGGGAAGAAGGTATATTGGGGAGCTACTGTCCAATGACTACTACAATCAGCTGTACAAAATGAGATGGCTCTGTACAAAATTGTAAGCAATAATACTATACTGCACACAAAATTAGTCAACAGGGTAGATCTTGTGTTATGTAGACTTTTATCACAATAAAAAGTACAGTTAGAAGTAAGAATACTCAGATTATACAATATCATCCAATGGAGGATGAGAATTTGTCTTTTATGACACAAATGCTCATGTCCTTTACCAAGGGTCTTTTTGTTTTTGTACATTGCTTTTTTTTTTTCATTCCTCTATTTTCAAAAAGATCTATTTTTGTTTTCTTTACCTACAGCCACCAGATGATCTACAAGTATACCAGCCACATAATTATGTCTAGAGTCCCTTTGACCATATAGGAAAGGGCTTAGAAGTGGTTATTATACCAACAATATTAAACAAGCTACAAACACACCAAGAAAGGGTTTTCTACCTATGAACCCCAATCTAAGACTCAGGGAAAATGTCTTTTCTGAATTTTGGATGTAATGCTTGGGTCTTCTGTCACCCAAAATAACTTCCATGAATGTGAAGAAATACAGTACAGTAGTAATGAAATTAAGTAAACAATCAATGAAACAAAAGCTAAAGGCAGCATTTTCATAAAAATCAAAAAGCTACTATAAATTTTCAAAGATTGCTTCCTCCCCCATCCACACACACTCACACTTCAATTACTTTTGTTTTTGTGTAAGTGATATCTTTTTGTATTTTTAACAACAAAAGCTGCCAAAATAAGCCCACTTATATATAACATATATCAAGTAGCAAATGTATTTTGGATTTTGTTGGCTTTGGACCTCACATTCTGTTTTCTTCTGTATGCCATTGTTTTTACATTTCACAGCAGCTCTAGATCCTTGGTTAACGTGGTTCTTGTCGAAATGCAGCATAAACACATTATAAAATTAGCACGAAGCAACATTTTAGCTTCCACCACAATTAATCCTCAATGTGGTAAAAGACTATAAACTATACTAATGTGATCAAAAAGGAAAAAACACTGAGACAAACTAATATCTGACTTTTCGGCCTGAAGAAGACATAAAAGACAAGTAGTTCCTGAGCTGGATTGATTCAGTAAGTGTACACACTGATTCATCAAAAAAATTACATCCAATTTTAAGGTAAAGAGCTGAGTAACTAGAAATCAGAGAACCCTAGCAGTCTGTTTAATTATTATGTCTACCAAAATATCATCTTTCTTTTAGTTTCTATTGTACTTTTCTATTTTTCCACATATCATATCTGCCTCCTAGTGCATTTTTAGTTTTATCTAATACAGAAATGCCTGGTGTCAGTGAGGGTGCCCTGTCTCAAATCTCTTGTGCTCTTGTGAAAGTTAAGAGCTTACTAATGCCCCAGGCTCATTAAAGGTTTGCATACATGACCATGCATGGGTCAATAGCGAAAAAAGAACTTATGAAATGGATCTTCAACATCCTATAGTGCCATATTCAGATACATGAAGAGCCCATGGCACATATCAAAGGTTATAATCCCAAGAACTGTCAGAGAATTAGCTATAGAATCAATAATAAACTCAAATGTTCTAATTCTCATACTGTAGGTTAACTGCCTTAATTTCATTTTTTTAAATAATTTATTTATTTTTATTTTATGTACATTGGTGTTTTGACTACATGTGTTTCATCAGATTGTTTGGAACAGGAGTTACAGACAGTTGTGAGCTGCCATGTGGGTGCTGGGATTTGAACCCGGGTCCTCTGGAAGAGCAGTCAGTGCTCTTAACCACTAAGCCATCTCTCCAGCCCTTAATTTCATTTTTTAATCCTAACCAAAGCAGCAGTATCATTAGGGAAATTCCAAAGAACTATTCATTGTGGTCTTAAACTACTTTTATATTTATATCTGCTCATAAAATATTATTTGTGTTCTGAGAAATCACTGCTCTTACAAAGCCGTTCATACATCTAGTACCTTATTTGACAGGTATTTATCTGCTATCAAATATCAACCTAAAAGCAGATGTTTCTTCATCTGGAGTTAGAGCTGTTCCCTAGATCACTTCCAAGGGAAGAGAAAAGGCACTGGCACTATCTTTCAGAAAGTTAAACTCCTACTTTTCAGCCAATTCTTGTGGAACTCCTTTCCATCTGTTCTCTGATATTTCTGTCAGGTTATATACTTGCCAGGAGCTTTCTTTGGATTCAGAATTCACTGGTGAAAACAAATGGAATTTTTAAAAAATCAGTTTACTCATTGTTAAAGCAAACAGCATTAGTTAAAGAATGAAAAGCTATCATGCATAATATCAAGACTCCACAATCAAGCACACAGCCTATGTTATAAACAAAATCAGTAATCTAGACTGAACCACAAATTAATATATCAGAATTCTCTGCTGATTTGTTGCATTAAGAATGCATTCTATTAAAGACCAAGCAGCTAAAGTGAGGAAAGCAGCAGCGGGGAGCCAGGGGGAGTCTGAGTCTTAAGGTACACTGGCCACACCTGCTACTGGAACCTGGCATATACAGGTGGCAGGCTAGGATTTTCACATCTGATTTCTTGTGCCTGGCACTCCTGAAGAGGTAGGTAGGTGGGTAGCACTCTAACAGGACTGTTCTCGTTCTCTCTCTCGGCAGGTATGGTGGGAGGATGAGACAGGGTCTCACTATGTAGACCAGTTGTCCTCAAACTCATAGAGATCTGCCTGTCTCTGCCTCCCAGTGCTGGGATTAAAGGCCTGTGCCACTACATTGGGCTCAGGCAGGCCTGCTTTCTAGAGTAAATAGTGATGAAATACCAGCAAAGGATCAAAATTAGCTGGCTTCAAAGTAAACAATGACTTCTGCTTGAATGAAGTTTAACATAGAATTCTTTATCATATCAAACAACAGATTCTGGGACCTGGAATGACATGCTGAAATTGGGCAATCTCTAAGGAATTGACTCTCTAAGGAGCAGAATGGTCATAACCTGAGATCAGCCTCCCTCTGGTTTCAAATCAGAAGGCCATGACAGAAAACCAGTGGCCATAACCACGTAGGCAATCTGGAGAATTCCTTAATATGGAATTGAGTGCAAGTGACAGAGAGGATCTCTGAGGAGGGTGGGAAGGATGTGAGGCATCCCTGTTGCACTATGAATAAGGAGAAGATAAGGACCTCAGTTTGGGATGTAAACGTAACTTTTTAACTATGTTTATTAATAATTATTAACACCTACCACCCAACCAACCCTAGCCCTTTAGAAAGGATACCAATGCAGCCAGTCTCGGGGACAGGTCCCTTCAAGCAATTGGTCAGCAGTCTGCAGAACTTATGCTTATCTGCAGAACACCTCAGTAAGCATTCGCTCCGTGGTCACCTGGCTGTGGCATTGCTATGGCAGTCTCACTTCAGTTTGGGGTCAAGACCTCTTCAGTCAGCCAAGACTTTCAAACTTAAAAGGAGAGATGCTGTGCTGCTCAGCCTAGTCCTTGGCATCACGCTCAGCAAACTGCACATGCGTGCCTGGTACCGAGGCCTCTGGTGGATCCCTGGCTTCCTCAGTCACACTACTCAACAGGGCTCTGTGCCTATGACTCCCCACAGTCCGTTCACTGCTGCCTCAGAGAACGTGCGCCTCACACCTCATTCATTCGCTTGGTGGCTGTTGGTCTATAGACAGACATAGTCTCAGGCCACTCTGCTCCTGCGCCAATTGGCCAGGGCTTTCCTCAGCATCCAGTTCTGACCAACTTTCTCTGGGCAGGTCCTACAGCACGACCCTTGTGCCAGCCCAAGCTAACCTGCGGCAGGTGCATCCTCCACAGCCTTCCCTCGGGGCCAGCAGTTGGTGCACATTTGCTTTGTGCATCCATCACTTGTGCACTGTCTTTTGGGATCTACTGCCACATCCTTAAGTATGGCGCTGCTCTCACACTTGAGATTCCCTGGTAGATAGATTCCCTAGTCTGGGACATTGCAGTCACACCCTTCAGCAAGGCACTGTCTCTCAGTCCCTGAAGTCAAACCCCACAGCAGGGCACTGTCTGCGTCTCAGGTCCCAACTTTTAGGACTCCAAAACAAGGCTTTGTCCAATCTAGGCTCTCCATCTTCAGCCAAAGTGAGGCAGTGTCCAGCAGCTGAAAGCAATGCCAAGCCAAAAGCCCTTATTCAGTTCCTGGGACTTTCACTTATTATCCATACAGGGTGCCTTCTCATTGGTCCTCCCAAGGTACGTCTGTTGCCCAGGAACATGAGCACTCTGCCAGGTGTTTCCCACAAGTCATATGCCTCCTTTTAAGAGACTGTCCTTCAGAAGCCCTCACATATTCACTAAAGAAATCTAACTCCCATTATTTTGGGACATATTTAAAGTGCCTTTGAAACAAAGAAAACCTTTTCTGTAGACCCTCCAACCACAAGGTCAAAAAGAGGAAGAAATACTGAGGGTATCAACATGACTTAAAGAAGATGTTCAAAGAAACTCTGTCCTTCCTATAGTTTCATGTCATTACAGTTTTGAAAAAAGCCAGATGGCCACACTAAAGAGCAAAGGTTGAGTGTAAGAGCAGAGTCAGAACTACTTGTTTTATTCCAAAACAAGATAGGCTTGTTGAAAAAATGAGGATTTCTCTGTCTGATGGAGAGTGCAGACATATTTAAAAGGGGAGATCATTTGATATAGAAAACATTTCTGGACTCAGACTTGAAAATGAAAGGAGAAAGGAACACAGATTGATCCTGACTAGGAAGAAGGATCAGAAGAGTCAACCCATCTCTGTCTATGAAGCACAAACAACAGCTTACCTAGAATGGGTATGCCACTAGATCCTCAGAGGCAAGGAGAAGGACAGAAAGATGCATGGTTTTCCTAAAGTAACAGACGTAATAGATTTAAAGGGAAAAGTGCCTTAAATTTTATGTGGTTCATTTGGGACAATGAGTGGGCATAGGAGATTCATTCACAGAATGAAAGTAGACTAAAAAGAATACTGAATCACACTCCACTCCAGAGGAGTGGGATGGAAGGTATAGGGGATAGAGGGTGGGAGGGGTGGAAAGAGGGCACTGTGATGGAGATGTAACCTGAAATAATAAATTTTTAAAAATACTGAATCTTATAGTGGAAAGCTGCTCCATAGCATGAGACTTCATAAAATTCCCTGACAATGTACTGCTGTAGAGTGTTTACTTGTAAGTATAAAGCTTCTATTCTAGGGGCAAACTTATGGCATTTCCTCAGCATTAGGTTCCTCTTTTCCAGAAGTGGATGGGGGAGACCCTTTGTCAGCATTTACTGTTATGATGATCCACGAGGTCCTTCAATAATGGTAGTTCTTTCACAGGCATTGTCATGTACCTAATGCAATGTGGGCTAACAACTAAAATCATTTCTGGTTTTCTACAGGTTCCAAGCTCTTGACAAGCATATAAAGACATCTTTCTGTTCTGTAGTCCTGACTTGTGTGCACAGGCTGCTTGCAACCATATCTATAAGGCTTTGTCTGCTCAAAGTTTTGAACTACTCAACCTACCCAAGAACACATACTATTTAGTATGTTCTTGGTCTTAAATAATTAGTTCCTTGTGAATGTGAAAAGTGCAGAATTTATTCCATGAACTTTTTCTGTACGCTTGTTCATACGAAGTTGTTCACTCACTTGCAAACACTGTGCAAACACACAATAGGCGGTAATGAATTCTTGATCAAATCACCACTTATAGAGGTGAACATGAGTATGGTCACTATACCTTTAGTGCACTAGATGTAGAAGACAGCCATCAAGGCACCCCTAGAAATCATACTAATTTAAACAAAAAATAAATAAATATAAATAAAGTTTTTAGGTCTTTTGGACAGAGTGGCACTGAAAGCTTGAAAGTCTGTAAGTGCTGACACTGTGTTAGAACACAGAGAGTTAAGAGAAGAGAATCACCTGACATTTAAAAACGTGGCAAGGTACCCCATTGCAGAAACCACAGCATCTGAAGAACAATTTACTTCGTGGGGGAGGAGGAACATGAGTCAAAAAAGCCAAGCCATATGTCTAACACGTGACATCCACACATGTGATAGAAAATTTACTTCCATGTCTACTAATACACCTGAACAAGGACTAAAGAAAAAACACATAACTATCTCCACAGTCTGGCTTTACTCTGTTCCCAAATTAACAGTCTCCTAACAAAGCTATCAAAAATATTTTTTTAAATAGCAAAAACATACTTTAAAAAAAAAGATAAACCCCTACTTGTCTCTTTTCCCTTTTTTCCCCCATAAAATTCTATTTTGCTGTCTTCTTCTAATTAAAGGAGGGAAATGTCTTGGCCAGAATAAGAAGATAAACCACAGATTTTCCATCAGGTAATTTATCTCTAGAAATCTAATGCAACAGATTCTGAAAAGCAGATCTGTGACAGGACAAAATGATCCAGACACACATCTATTACTGACAGATCACATCCTAGCTTCCTAACAGGAGTCATGAGTTTACAGCTAGTAATCTTTCTAATAAAGTTAGAACAGGAAATTACTTGATTGTTTTTCTCTTAAATGTTACATCAGTTTATTTTAAAGATGATTTCACTCTGTAACTAAAGCTTTTTCCCTAGCTAGCAATCAAACTGTCTTAAGGATGGCTTATGTCACATCAGTTACAGTAGTAACTGTGAATAGGTCACACAGTGTAGCTCAACATTCATATCTGTATCTGTGGCACTAGAAATGAAGTCCAGTCTCAATGACAAAACAACTTTTCTGAAATATCTAATTAAACAGTGCTTGTGTGCAAACATGTGTGCATGCTTTTTACAACATCTGAGTCAAAGAAATGGTGCATGCGCTCCTAACAATTTCCACAGCAGCCAAAACTGCTACCAAGACTCCACATGATCATAAGCAAATGGCAGTCTGGACTGCTGTGGCTTTCCTCCACTATCCTCACTGGATGGCCACATTCTTCTAGTGGTCTGCCACTTCACCCCAACTTAGGTAGTTCCAGTTTGTGATCTATGGTTTCCGGCTCCCTGGTCTGAGACTATAGGTATATACAACCACACCTGGCTAGTTTACACTATTTTCTATATTTGCAGAGGACTTCACTTTCCAAATTTTTCTGGTATGCTGCATTGCACTTTATTACCTGAACAGTTTAAGAAAACAGTCCTGTTCAGAATCCTTGTTATCTCTTTGTCCAGGGGAGGAAACAGTTGATTTTCCTCTTATAGCTCTGATGAGCAGCTGCCCCAAACCTATGGATCATTTTAAGAAAAAACTCAAGATCCAAGAAAAAATAGAAATCAAGGAAATATGACTCCAACAAAGCAGAATTATCCTAGCTCATCCAATTCGGATTACCTCACACCAACAGTAACACATGAAAACGATGACAATTCTGCATTATGGAAAGTGATAGAGTCCCTTCAAGAAGAACTTAAATCTATGAAGGAATTCAAAGAAACCACAATTTTACAAGCCAAAACAATGAACAACACCATTAAAGAACTCCAAGCCAAGGTGACAGAGCTTGAACAGGAAAAGGACAAAACAATGAAAGATTTTCAGACAAAAACAAGCAAGCTGGAGAAGAAAATGTACAAAACGAACAATACCATACAAGACATGAAAATAGAAATAGAAACAATAAAGAAAACACAGTCAGAGTTAAAAGAGGAAGGGGAGAACCAAGGGAAGAAAACAGGAACTACGGATGTGAGTATCAACAATAGGATGCAAGAGATGGAAGACAGGATCTCAGGCATGGAAGATTCGATGGAAGAAATCTGTACAACATCCAAAGAAAATGAGAAGGCTAAAAAAATCTTTCACCCACAATATCCAAGAAATCAAGGACTCAATGAAAAGACGGAACCTAAGAATCATAGGCATAGAGGAAAGAGAAGACTCCCGACTCCAAGGTCAAGAAAATATCTTCAACAAAATCATAGAAGAAAACTTCCCAAACCTGAAAAAACATATGCCAATAAAAATCCTAGAGGCTTACAGAACACCGAACAGATTAGATCAGAAAAGAAACTCCTCTCGCCACATAATTGAAACATAAAATGTACAGAACAAAGAAAGAATATTAAAACCTGTAAGAGAAAAAGGTCAAGTCACATACAATGGCAGACCCATCAGAATTACACCTGACTTCTCCCCAGAAACGTTAAAAGCTAGAAGGGCCTGGACAGATATCCTACAAGTCCTGAGAGATCATAGGTGCCCAGTCAGACTACTATACCCAGCAAAACTCTCTATCAACATGGAGAAAACAAGATATTCCATGACAAAATCAAATTTAAACAATATCTCCCCACAAACCCAACACTACAGAAAATCCTAGAAGGAAAATTCCATTCCAGAGAAGAAAACTTCACCCAATAAAACAAAGGGAATAGAAAACCCCTCAGCAACTAAACCAAAAGAGGCACAGGACCATCACCTATACCAAACTAATGGGAAACAACAACCCCAGGTCACTAATATCCATCAACATCAATGGACTCAACTCCCCAATAAAAAGACACAGGTTTACAGAGTGGATCCGCAAGCAAGATCCGTCCTTTTGCTGCATACAAGAAACACATCTCACTTCCAAAGATAGACACTACCTCAGAGTAAAGGGCTGGGAAAGGTTTTCTAAGCAAATGGACCCAGGAAGCAAGCTGGAGTAGCCATCCTAATATCAAACAAAACAGACTTCCAAATGAAGTTAATGAAAAAAGACAAAGAAAGGCATTATATACTCATTAAAGGGAATATTCATCAAGAGGAAATCTCA
>CAJQZJ010027502.1:22673-58598 GCA_907164525.1 Lophiomys imhausi | reverse complement strand
AAATGTCTGTTAAGTCATTTTGATACAAATTGTCCTTCACCTGTGATCCTTCCTTGTTGATGATTTGTCTTGATGATGTAGTGGTACTTGTTGAGATCAGTCTATGGTTTTTATGCACAGTGGTGTTTATTTTATGAAATTAGTTGTAGATACTTGGTGAGTATATATTTAGAACTGTTATACAGTCTTGATGAAGTGATACCACAATAAATTGCTTTTTTTCTCTTTAATTTCAATTTGTGGGACTTAGATATTAGTATGGATGCTCATGCTTGCTTTTTGGTAGCATTTTCTTGGAATAATTTTTTTCATCTTGAATTGTGAGGCATTGGTATAGGCAACAAGGTGAGGGGCCTGTTTTTAAATCCAGTCTGTCAGACTGGCTTGATTTGAGGATTGAGGCCATTAACTTCTGGTTATGATTGGGAAATATTTGATGATTTTATAATTATAGTAGATCCACACTCCTCCTAATGTGGCAGATTTTCTTGATCCTGAAAGTTATGCAGTCTTGTGTCTAACTCAGTGGAAGAAATCAAATTAGTGGAAATTCAGTGGTATAATTCAAATGAACTTCGATAGGTTCTGGTAGACAAAAGAGATGTGGTTATGTTGACGTTTTGTTTTGTTTGAGACAGGGTCTCACTATGTAGCTCTGGCTGCCCTAGAATTCACTGTGTATACTACTCAACTCTGATCATAAATTTTTAAAAAATAAATTACATATTTTGTGTCTCTCTTTCTTTAAGATATAAATTAAAATCTCAGTGTTATTTATCTGTTGGTAACTGATAGAAGTGAAAACATTTAAGTAGCAATAATATCAAACATATCCTTTGAATATTATTCATAATTTTTGTCTTCTAATACTGTTATTATATTCCTTACCAACACCAAACTTAATTCTTTCTAATGTATAAACATAGATTGTTGTTCATTTCTGTATTCTCTTAACCTGTTTTGGAGAATTCCTCCTACAGTTAAGAGACTATCCAAAATGCTGTCTTGTTTATCTGTTTTAAATAAGCAGCATCTGTTTCCCCCTTTGTAAGGAAGACTTTATATTTCAGTTTTGGCAGAAATATTAGTATCTGATTTGGAGAAATTCTATTAAAAAGCCTGATTGCCTAGCAAAAGAAGACTTCTTAAAGCACTGATTAGCTGTACATTAGTGAATCAATAATGCAAAAGGAAGTATCCAGTAAAATAGTGCTTATAGAATCTCTGTCCCTATGCTGTTTCTTTCCTTTCACATGTATGCAAGGATGTGCATGTGTGTGCACGCTCATGTGTGTGTATGTTTGCATGCATGCGTGCGTGCGTGTGTGTGTGTTCTTGTATTTATGTGGATATGTTTATAGTGTATCCATTGAGACAAGAGGATAACATTGGGTATCTTCTATTTCTTTATACTCACCCAATGTTTTAACACAGGGTTTCTCATTGGTTGTGAAGCCAGTCAGACTCAGCCAGAAATCTCTAGAGTTTTTTATTTGTAGCTCCCTTTCCTCAGTGCTAAAATTACAGGCACACTCAATAACCTTCTTACCTCGCAGCTGGAAATAGAGCTCAGGTACTCATGTTTGTGAATCAAGCAAGCTATTCTCTAAGCTATCTCCCATGCCTTCTACCCCATGTGATTTTCTAGTAAGGAATAAGATGGGGTATCACTAGGTATATTTTTTATAAAGTTGAACCGTTGGAAACATACTTTCCAGTGAATTACTTAGTGTTATAATTCCTTACCCCTGAACAAACTGTCTTATAAGAGCAGTAATTATATTTACTACTATACTTTATTGCTTTTGGTTCACAACTAGAATAAGAATAGAGTATATAGTGCAAAAAGGAGGAAGTTATTCATGGTGGTTTATGTATAGGACAGTCAGAAAGATTTGAACTTCCTGGCAAAGAGGAAATGAACTGTAGATATTTACACATACATATTTCATAGCTTCCTGAGTTCTAAGTTAAATTTCAAAAGTGGTAGAGATACTTTATTGCCTCCTGGGCTTCTTGAGCATGAAAAATGATTTGTAGATATTTTCTATTCATAAAAGGCAACAGTGGTTCATGAAACGGAATACAGGTCCTTGATTGGTTCTCATTTAGCTCCCTTTTTCTTTGAGGATTATTCATGTCCTGCTTTATGATGATAAAGTAAGATGGTTGAATAAAATAGTGCATTATACTAGTATATAATTTTAAGGAACACAGGACAAATGTAAATGTTGTAATTTTCAAATAGCAATATTGCTTGAAATAGTAGAATGGGTTAACTGTAGTTTGTAGCTTATAATGCAGGGTTTCATGGGACCTGTAGTTTTTCAAAGATTACTGTCATTTTAACCTTGGTGTCATGAATAGTAACGTTCATTTCAAACACAAAAGAAAACATCCCAAGGATCTGCAATTAAAAATATGAAAGATAAGACATCATTAAAAGTCTAATAAGCCAGCCTTATTATAACAGTAAATCACAGTGGGGCGGAAGCTCTTTCAGCCTGTTATTGCTGATGAGCTGTGCGAGAACATGATTCTCACACCCTAATGTTTCTCCTGCCTCAAAGAAATTATATCAGTTTAATTACTTAGATTTTATGAGAAGCTTAAAGGCTGACAATTAGTATAAATTCTCAGACAGTTTTCACATTCAGGAAAGGTCCTTAAGCCTTAAACGTGTTGTGATTTGTGGGAACAAACATTCAAAGCTATTGGGTGGCTCACAGAGGGTGGAAAGCACCCCTTGAATATATATGTTTTAATAAAACTACATAACTTTTGACATTTTACATAATGTCTCTGGTTATCTGTTCACCATTACATGTGGGAAGCAAGTAGTTGTTGATGTTAACTTTTATAGTGGAGTAGGCATTTGAGGATAGCTCGAAATGCTTTGTTCATCAAGCATCTGAATTATGGAAGGTAGATGTGCATGTTTTATAAATAGGTAGATTTTATGTGTCATCTAATGAATATTTGTGAAGAATTCTGACAATACCCTTGAATGAGTTTATATCTTTGGGATATACTTTAAAAAAATTGTTTCTTAATTTTCCCAACTAGGGAGAAACAGTTTAGTGTTTTGATCATTATGTATTGAGGGGAATTTCTTTTCTGGTCCTGTTATTTGGTATTCTGTGTATTTCATGTACCTTTATAGGTTCCTCATTATTTAGGTTAGGGAAAATTTCTTCTACAGTTTTCCTGAAAATATTTTCTGTGTCTTTGAGCTGGTTTTCTTCTCTTCACTATTCTTATTATTATCACATGACCTTTTCATAGTTTCATAGTTTTGTGCCTGGATGGACAAATGGATATATATAAATAATTTTAAAAGTATTTTCTTTAACTAAAGTATCTATTTCTTCTATCTTTTCTTCAGTGCCTGGTATTCTCTTTTACATATCTTGTACTTTGTTGGTGAGGCTTGCCTCTAAGGTTCCTATTCAAGTTTCTAAATTTCTCAATTCATTTAGGAATATATTGTCCTGGCTGTTATTGAACATGTTTTCATGCTGGTGTCTCGGCATCTGAATTTGGGATGATTTTAATCCGAGGTATTGATATCTGGTCTTATGTTTTTGGTGGATATTCTGTTCCTTGGTTTCTGTTGCCATTTTAGTTCTAAGGAGAGTATAGTGACTATGTATTGCCTGGTAGGGAATGCTTCTGAGATCTTGTCAGGTGTGGCCATGCTTAGTCCTTGGTAGAATGTGTTTCTAGATATTGGGAGCCAACACTGAGGAATGGGGATGACCTAGAAGAGGGAGAGGGGCTAAATAAAGGGCCATCCACCAGAGGGAGAAAAGCTGGATGTGTCACCAGGATCTTTGTAGACTTCTGGGAGTGGGTCAGAGAAGAATGAGAAGCCACAGCAGGTCCTCTGCTACAAAGCTGAGGTTAAGACTCAGGGATTGGAATGGTAGAGAAGAGATTGTGTTTAAATAGCCTACTTGATTCCCTGGCCAGCATGGCAGGTGGGTTTCCAGGGGAGTGCCTGTGGCAGTTAATATCTGAGACAAAAGGATTGGTGGCTGGAGGAGAAGATCTGTGTGAACTGGTGGGAATATTCAACTGCATTCTTTTAAAGATACTAAATACTAATAATACTAAAATTTCATAATATGTATGTTCCTTCCTACCTGTGGGAATTGATTCCATGACTCATCTAGATACCATAGTCTGTAGGTGCTCATTTCTTTGATGTAAAATATCATAGTTTAGTATATGGCTTACATTAAAATCATTTGTGGAATACTAAGTACTCTGTAAATGCTTATCATATTTTACCACTTAGGGACAAATAACATGGAAATCATGTCTGTATATTTCAGAGCAGTCAAAAAATTTAAAAATTGTTTCTGATCTCTGGTGAACTGAAATTACATTGGAAACCCACAGATACAGAGGTGTAACTATATTTAGTTATTTTTACTCACAGGTAATCTTTGGTTAATTAAAAGGCCTAAAAATACTTGTGATCTTAAATTTTATATTTTGAAGAAAAAATTTTTTAAAGTTTTTTATTTTAAAGTTTGTCTCAGATGTCTAGTAGATATCTATGAAACCAATATAAAACTTAGAAAGGCAAAACATGTTTTGCCATTTTGTTTATTTAAGAAATATTTGAAGTGTGAAATGTTTTCACCAAGCAAAATACCTTATGAAAGGTGTTTGCGTAGAGTTGTTAAATTCATAGCGGTGTGGAACACACTTCCCTCTGGAGAGCCTCACAGGCTGAGTAGCCCATTTTGAAAAACAATAACATACGTGTTGGGAGGGCGGTCAGTCTATCACAGGGTTCTAGAAACTTCAGCTTATGAGAAAGGTGAATGCTTGCCTGTTGTACAGAGACTAACGTCAGCATCTTTACAACTCCGAGGAGGCACGTGTACGCTGTAGACTTGTGCCTACCCTGTGCAAGTGCTCGGAAAGGATTTGTTGAATGGCTGAAAGTTAAGTGAACAGACACAGGTTAGGCTTAATGAAATTTTAAGACATTGTTATTTTCACTAGTATTGTGCCGTTGGGGCTCATAGTGAGGAGTTAGTACATTTACATTTTTTCTTCTTTCTTGACATCTGCTACTTTATTTAAATCAGGTTTAGAATAACAGTTGTGGGTTTCCGTGTATTTACCTTTATTTACTCACGTACTTATTGATTATCGAGAAAATTTGAAATCCTGCTGTGTACTCAGAACTTCCAGGAATCTTAGAGTTGCACAAAGATAAGCCAGGATTAGACTGGGACATGAGCCCTGCCTTCAGAACCTTCCTTGTACAGTTAGGGAGGTCAGACAACTATGTGCATTAAAATCATGCATATGCTTCAATAACATGCCCAAATCCTAATTTTCCAAGATGGAACTTTTTAGAAACTGATTTAAGGTGCTGTTCAAGGAGCCTGAATATTTCCCAGTGGAACCACCTTTGAAACTGATCCTTAAATTACATGAGGCAGCTTTCTCTAAGTGACTTTGACTGTTGCTGCTTATAGTATCTCACTTTTAGCCTCAATTTGATCACAATCCAATGCTTAAAATTTATGAAATTTTAAATACTCAAGTATCTGGTTCTAAAGAGAAACAGAAAAAATAAGTAAAGAATTTGGCAGAAACTTTAGCAGCCTAGTGTCTTAACACATTTGCAAAGTGCAGCATAATATTAAAACCCTAAAAACAAGGGAGACTTTTTTTTTCTTAATACAGTGATGTGACAATTCCAATTTGGGGACTTCCTCTGCCTGCAAAGAGGCTTAATCAGAAATCTACTCAGGCTTTGTCAGGGTCACAATGTAGCCGTGACTCAATAGACAGCAGACTGCACTTCAGCAGTGAAAGTGGCACGTATCGAGACGCTTGGATAAATTCAACAGACCACATCAAGGCATCGATAGAGAGAATGTCTGCATTTGATGCCACTAAAAAATAAATAAGTAAAAGAAAAGAAAGAGCTGGCTAATTCTCCCCCAGAAATTAAGAAGAAATATTTTTGTCTTATAAATATTTTCATAAATAAGAATAGAAATTGTCTAAGCTTTCTGAAACAAAATAACTGATTTTTAGTTATGACATTGACATTTAAAAATAGGAAAATAATAGGTCAGTCCTCATGAATATAGATGGATATTATTGTGGGCCATGGGTGTACAAAAATGGAGGGGGAAAAGAGAAAAATGAATGAGAATGAATAGTAATATAAGAGATATTGAGTAATTCAACAAGGTTGATATGGTCAATATACATAAATTAATAATATAAAAATATTTATATATTTTGTCCAAAGAAAATGAACTTTTAACAAACCATTCATAGTCATACCATCAAAAACTCTCCTATGTCAGGTAAATATGTATATTGAGAACTACCATACGACATTTAAAGAAACTGCAGGAAAAAGAGAGACTGAAGCAGAAGTATAATGTGATCACAGATGGGATGACTCCACACTGTAAGAATATGCCTTTGACTGTGAGAAAATTTGGACAATTTTTGTGACCGCTGACAAAAGAGGTATTAATACATATGAAAATGTAAAGGGCAAAGAACAGAATATGCATAACTATATGAAAGAAAAGCTAGAATGGTTGAACATTTGTACTTATAACAGCCAACATTCACTGTAGCTCTTTAATGAATTTGTGATGTTCATTTCATAGCTAGATATATAGAACACAATTGTCCATAAACAGGTTTATGGTTATCTATCATGTGTTTTAAAACAAATAGATTTTACAATGCAGTGGAACTAAAAATCCATGAACTTCTCTCTCACCCCCTACCATGTAAAAGGGTGCAAACTGAATTATAAGTCTAGGTGGAAGCATTGTTAAACAAGAATATCTTAAGAGCAGAAGATGAAGTAACTACTGTACTAGAAGAAATAAATGAGCTATATTAAAGTTAAGAATGTCTGTTTGCTAAGTGATGCTGTTAAGACAATGAAAGAAAAACCACCCGTTTGTTAAGACTTAACTTGTCTGTATATTTAACAAAGTACCTGAATCCACAAGTATAAACAGCCTCAACAAGACAGAAACAGTAAGGCATATAACCAGATATTAAAAGAAGACTAAATACTGGGGACTGTCACCTTATGTCCACATTTCCTTAAACACATGAAAATGCATTCAACTTCCATAATCTCTAATGCATTGTAAAATTAAATTGTTGCACAATATTACTAGGCCTCAACCAGGATATCCAGGGATACAAATCTAATCCCAAGTGTTGAAGAGGATGTTTGGCATTGTAACTTCTCTGGCATATGCATTTATTCCTTCTCCTTGAGTACAGGAGCATCATTGCATCTATAAAGGAGAGCCTGCACCGATGTTTACTGCAGCATTTTCAAGACAATGTCTTCTCTTTGGAGGCTCTTTGCAGCTCTCTGGGAGTGACTCAAAAGACTCTTGTCTTACAGTAGTAATACTCTATATTTCTCTAATTTACAAGAGGATGTTTACTCACTCTATGATTCTTTATAGATGTGTCCTCACGAATCATGAATTTTCTGAATATATTATTTAATAAAAGTTCCAGTTATATTAATGGCAAAAATTGAGATATGCATATTAAAGAGTATTCTGAAATGGTGACCCTTTAGCAGTTAAGACCAAAGGAAGAAATGTATTACACTTAGAAGATTGCTGGCATAAACTTGGTGTGTCTTGAATTTTAGAAGGTTGTGTTAATTCAGGATTTTCTTTTATCTTGTGGAAATTGCCACAACATTGTGAATCTTGGATTTCTGTATGTCTGCTACTACCTCAGATGACTCAACAGAGAATTCTTTCCTTGGTTCATTTATGTGTATTACTCAACTTCTGGACTCCTGAATAAATAATTAGCTAAAAAGAAATTTGCAAATTTTATGTAACCTACTGTAGAATATGTTGTGTGATTTTGATACCTGTGTTTAATAAAATTTGGTCATTTCCTCTTGGTTACTAGCAAGAATGTGTTTACATTTGTATCTGTTGCTAAATTAATATGTCACAAGACATATGTCAGTATCATAATTTAGAAGTAATTCTGAATATAAACAGCATTTTCAGATATTGAATTACTTCTTATGGCAGTCTTAGGAAAATTTATGTATTTGTGTCATTGAGAAACATTCACATGCCATAAGAATGGTTGATATAACACTTAAATATGCCGTTGACATTGATTATTGTTATGATTGCAAATGAAGATTTGTTTCTGTCTGATGTAGACTCCCAGATGACCTTGCAGCACCATGTTTGATAAGTGAACCTTCTGGGTTTTGAACTACTGTAGTCACTGAACGTTTCTACTTCCATCTGAGGTTAACAACTCTGGCTCCTATGCTAGATTGTTTCCCCTCTCACTTGAGCAATACTAGTACTTCAGCAGTTCTGTTCTTCCAGTGTCTTGTAAAATCTTTCCTTTGGTGATTAATTCTCTTTAGCAGGGCTGCTCTCCACAGTGTGATAATAGCTTTCTTTCTACTATTCTGTGATGGAATGTTGAGTGGCCCAGTGTGTATGTAGCTGGGCTGCTGAGTTCATTGGCCCAACGCCTTATATCTACAAGATACCTTTCCACAGCATTCCTTACTATCCTTTAGCTCTTGTATTCCTTCTCACCCCTCCACTGTGATGTTCGCTGAGCCTTGGAGGAGGTGATAGAGATGTCCCATGCAAACACCTTCCTCCCACAAGTGGAGGCTTGTCGGGTTGTTTTATACTTGACCTCTCACAGCTGTCATGTTTGTAGGCCACTATGATTTTACTTTCCAAAATGCTGTACTTGCCTACTATTACTGTAACACTTTCCCACTGTATCAGACCTCTGGGTTCCAATTTCTGTGGTGACTAGTATTTCTGACTCGTCTTCTGGTGGTGTTCATAGGCTTTGTTTTAATCTCACCCTACTTAGTATTCTTGGGTAATTTAATTTTTTAATATCATACTAAAGTAATGATATGCTAATATTTGGTAGCTTTCCCTTTACTTCTATCATTATATAATATATGTAGTACCTTTCAGGAATGAATTTTTAAAAGATTTGATTTTATGTACATGTGTGAGTGCCTGCTTGTATATGTATACATACATACATACATACGCACCATCCCTTGATCTGTAGTTACAGGTGTTTTGTGAGCTACCAGGTGGGTGCTAGGAACTGAGCCTGAGTCCTCTATAACAGCAGCAATTAACCTTAGCCACAAAGCCATTGCTTCAGTGCCAGATATGACTGCTTTAAAGACATATTGTGGTTTGGCCTTTAACCTGAATTCTGTGCCTTTCTACCTCCTTTTTTTTTATTCTTCCATGCCTCAATCTCATTCTTAATATCTTAGAGTAGGCCCTGAAATTACCTTATTGCCCAAGTCAGAAGTCAGTAACCTAGTCATACATGGCATTCATGGTAACCCTAGATCCAAGGAGACTAGGTAATCCTAGGCCCAATCCTAGAATCCAAGTTGCAGGCCTGACTGGACCATGTAGTTATTTCCATGCTAAGCAGAGCTATACATTGGCTGTGAGATCCTGCCTCCAACATTAAAAAACAAACAAACAAACAAAAAACAGATATGTGGGTTGCTAGTTTTAGTTTTGAGTCTGTTTTCTTTCAGTTCAATCAGTCATCAAAGCCCACTGGTTCCACTTCTTACATAGTGGTTCTTCTCTCAGTTCTTGTCAATACCATGGGGTAGGCCACTGTAATCTTACCTTTCTAACTAATTTCTCCTGTTTTACTGCAAGTGGTGTATCCTTCTGAAGTCTAAACTTGACCATATCTTTCCATCAGCTATAATGGAAATAGAATTAACAAATCAGTCACTACAGGAAGGCAAAGAATAGGTAGATACATCAGGACAGTTTCAGTTGCAGCTTGCATCCATGTGAAGGACATGCCCCAAACCAACAGAATTCTAATGTCATTGATTATATGTTAAAGCAACAGAAATCATCTACTTTACTATACATGTGGTTTTCACAGTATATAACTTTCTGGGATTTTCAAATATATTCTTCCTGAAACATGTCTTTTAGAACAAAATTTAAACTCACTGAAACTAATATGTGAATTAAATACAGAATTTATTTCTATCACATAAACCCATAGTAAACTGTATTTTCAGATGATTAAATATGGCCTCTGCTTATAGTGGGCCTGGTATTCTAATATATCTTCTTAAGTTTATATACAAATATTTTACAAATATCTGACATCAGAAAATGTCTTAGTCAAGTCTGCCCAAGTTAGTTCTGGCTTCTAAGAATACTTAAGTTAATTTCAGTTACTTTCAATCAGATGAGTTAAGATTCAGAACCATGTTCTGTTGAAACACTGTGGTTCACAGCAGTTATTAAACATAATACAGCATAGTCCTGAGTTTTTATATCCTCCGAAGGTTTGCAGCATCCTGCTCTTCTTTGTGTCCTCTTTCTTAAAAACAAAACAAAGAAAAACAGATAAAACTACACAAATCTAGATTGTTGTTTATTGCTATTTTAAACTCTTATTGAGATAGATAAGGTCAGGCAGCTGAAATGAAGAGTAATTGGGCAAATTACAGGGCCTAAAGAGTACTGAATGTTGTTATGACTCACGGCACACATTTTATTCTAGAGGTGTGTTTGAGTTTATGGATTTAAAGTAATGTTTCAGTAGAACTCACATACTCATGAATTATCGTGGCTGATCTGACTTCTCATTCTTTTTCACCCTTCTGTTATGCTTTGTTTTCATAACTTTTCTTTTCCAAATACATTTTCCCCATATAGAGCCAAGAGTTATTTTTGAATATATCCTTTTGTAGCTTCCTCTATTTCTACAGATCTTCTGGATTTGTAGTGAGGCACTTTGCTTGCTGAACGTAGCTAAGTACTAGTGGACATAATGATAACCTAAGAACATAAGTTTTGGCTAGTTCTAACTAGTGCAAGTGAAGTTTAGCAATGTAGAAAAGATCATCCACTTTGTCACTGCCTCAGGTCTCAGCTGTTCTTTTGACTGGCCCAGGTTGGTACGTGCTGTCACATTGTCATTCTGCCAAGAGTTTGACATAATGTGTCATTTAAGCTATCACTGTATTGCCTGGGAGAATTAGTCAGCTTCAGAGCTGTGGAGTTAAAGATGAAGAGAAAGTGACTTGCCAAGGATCCTATGGTAAATGAATTTTTTTGTTTGTTTGTTTGTTTTCACTATGGGAGATGATACATGATTTTTAAGTGGTAGTTTAATGGTGAGAATTACTTTTAAAATTATTCTGGCATTCCCTGGCTTATGTATTGAAATATTGTACCCTGGTTTTCAGTGTATAGTCTTTGCTATGACGTCTGGCCAGATGTGGAATCATATCCGTGGACCTCCATATGCTCATAAGAACCCACACAATGGACAAGTGGTAAGTTTATTTTCTATACATCAATACTATAAACATTATCCCTTTAAATGAAGTTGTGAGTGTCCTCTAGTAAGACTAGATTTTCTTCATAAAGCAATACATCTTTTCATTTATTTCTGTCCTATATATACACACATGCATAAACACATAATAAGTGTTTCTTTAGGGTAAGGACCACTTTGGCATTGATTTCATAAAATTATGCCCACCACAGAAAGCACACATACACTTATGATTTTCCTACAGGTTTGTAAGTTACAGTGATCACAATATGAAATACAACATGAGAAAAAAATTGAACAAGTTGTACTTACTGTTCCTACTAACTTTAACCTTCAGAAGTTAATTTAGATAATGTTAAGAGTTCTAACATTGTATAACAGTGTTAAGAAACCTTGCTACAAAACTAAAAGTGAAGTTGAAAAATTGTAGAATTTATGTATTGTTAAATAAGTAGCAGTATTAACATAAGTAAGTAATAGCTGCCAGAATCACCTGACCTGGCCTGTCAGAGTCCCCTTTCTTTTGCAGGAAGGAAGTCCTATTATAGATTACCATAGCCACTTCTCCCGACAGCTCAATAGCACATTCTGAATATTAAACATATTTGAAGACTTGCTTTACTTTCTCTCTTTCTACTATGTTCTTTTGAAAGTAGAAGGAATTGCAGTGAGTTATGTAATGATACATGTCATTCAGGTCAGTAGACTTCTCACAGTTGTCACTGCACACCCACCCTGTCCCTGTGACTAGCTGTTGGAACCATTTTCACAGGTGCTCACTGTCACTTCACCTCATAAGTAAATATGTAGCCTGTAATAGTTACTGTTACATTGCGCTAACCAAAACACTTGGCAGAAACATCTCAAGGAAGGTTTTACTTTGGCTCACAATTTGAAGGTATTTCAATCTGTGAGAAGGGGAGAATGAGGTGGAAGCTGCTTACACTGTTGCAGACCAGTAAGCAGAGAAAATGGGTCCCAGAGCAGGGGTCAGTTAGAGTCTCAAAGGTCTTTGTGGCCTAATTTCTGCCAGCAAACCACCACATGTTAAAATCATATAGCCTCTCAAAAGAATGCCACTAATTGGAGAACAAGTGCTCCAAACATGAATCTATGGAAGATGTCCAACCATAATACTCAGCCCCCAGCATCCAAAGCATTATGATCATATCTAAGTACAAAATGCATTTAATTCAATTTCAGGAGTCCCCAGTGTCATAAAACTTCTTAGACTATTTAGACATCCCAAGTTTCTATGGGCATTGAAGGACATTTTTTTAGATGTGTGCCCCAACCAAATTAAAAAAAAAAAAAAAGTTAATGTCTTTGAGTAAATTCTCCCATTCCAAAGGGAGGAATGGGAGGATATGACCAGCCGAGATCCAGCAGGCTAACAGTAAGTCTGTCCTTTATGCCATCCTGTGAACATCAGTGAGCTTGTGCAGCCTCAGGCATGTGGGCCTGTTGCCTGTAGTTCATGTGTGTTCTTTTGGCTATCTACCTTGGCTGTGATGTCATATTCTGCCATCACTGCCATCCTGAGTTCTCCACTCTGCCTTGGCTGCCTCTCTCACATTGTCAGGATTGACTTATTAGGGACTCCTGGAATATGGTGTTGCAACACATTGCCTGGCACCATCAACTTGTCTCAGAAATCTTGATTCAGCTACCCCCACCCCGGTCCTGTAAATCCTTTACTGTGCATGCAAGCAAAACTAACATACATGGACAACACCAACTTCAGTTTCTATATGAACAAGTGATTTAGACTTCCTTGGACTCTGGTTGTTCATACTCTCTGTACTTACGCAACATGACCAGGAAAATACTTGACTGGGTAGGGCAGCCCTGCTGCTCTTTCTTTATGAAGGAAAGTCTTTTAAATGGATTTTTAATTTTATACCTTGCCTTTTTTCAGTGGGTGGAGTTTTGCCCTCAAGGTGCTTTTCTTATTGCAAACTGCACAGTTTCTCCTTATTGATTACACATGCTTTTTTTCCTGCATTTTTTTTTGTCCCATAATATTAAATCCACTCCTTTCTACCAAATTTTATGTATTGGACATTTCTCTGCTCCTTCTTTTGCTCCCAGGTTTTTGTTTTGCTTTTTAAAATAACCATTTCAAAGCCTGAGTCTACTAATGTAAAGACCATTAATCTATTACTTTAAAATTTTATCCTGATCTAAATTCTATAGACAGACTGTTTGAGAGACTGTAACATATTGGCCTCTAGTCCAGGTCCTGGTGGAGTCTTTGCTCTCATCTGGAACCCCAGGAACACAGTGTACTTTCTGTGCTTCTGTCAGGGTTCTGTTCTTGTGAAATCTACCATGTCTTCCATTTACTTGAGGTGGTAGTGTTTTATGGGTTCCTTTACCTTAATATCTTACTATCTCCATATTTCTTCCTTGTACTGATATGCTCCAAAAGCGTAAGAGTCACATGGTCAGTATAGCCACAGAAGTGACCCATTTCTATTACTAGTTTCATATATTGGTTACTCTTGTGCTGGAAACAAAAATGCCTACGAAGCACCTTCTCTTTTTAAAAAGTCCTTCTATCAGCCAATAACACAAGAAACGAATTTAATCTAAGTGAGTTGTACAGTACGTAACTATTAAAACTACAATTAGGTGCTAACATCCACTCACTAAAATCAGTAATATTGGTACCATTCTGAATTTCCCCAGCTGGGATGTAAACTGTTTTATGTATCTTAAAGGTTGAGATTAGGTAATAAATCTGATCATACTCATGCTCCATGGTTCTTTGTTTCCAAACCATAGTTAATGCACACATATGTATGACTTGCAGATAGAATGTACAATAATAACTCCATTGACTTCCTCAATCAAACAAAATCCACCGAGGTACAGGTTCTGGGGTCAAGTCAGGCTGGAGTACAGTGAGGCTTTAAGAACAAGGATCTACATGGTAGTACCTTCTCAACCAGGGTTGTTTCAGCTTACAGTAATATGCCAGCCTGCTTCTTTTAGATTCCAAACAAAGGGGAATGATATATGGGGGAAAAAAGAATGCATCTTTATGTAAGTTATTGAACTCTGAAAAAAAAAACCAAAATAATACTTAAAATATCTCACATATCAGGATGAGCTTTTTGATTTTGGGGGGGGGGGGTTGTTTGTTTTTTTAGGAATACTATCATGTTTTATAGGTAATCCTGTAAAGAAAAGTATTAAAGGTGTATACATTGGAGATCTGTCTCAATTATAGATTATTTTATTTTTATTACACATTTTAATGTTTTTATATAAAAGGAAGGTTTCTTCCCTTATGAAGTTGTGTTATGGACACGCTGTAAGTAGGATTTGTATTTGTTCTGTGTTCTTCAGGATCGTCCAGTCCTCTCAGCTGCCCCTTCCATTTGCCTTGCATTCAGCAGTGCAAACTTGTGGAAACATTGGCCATAACTGTGTAGTTTGGGGCATTCATTGAGTCTATTATATATGTTGTCATGCTGCAGGAGAAACTTGAAGTAATACAATTGAGGCTATCAGGGATTTACCAATAATCTTGCTTAGCAACCTTTACACAAAAGTAGAATTTGGTTAAAGGAATGCATCTGCTGATAGATTGGAGATAAGTAGTATACTGACCAGGCTTGCTGGACGAGTTGTACCACAATTGTGGTGTGGGGTTGCTGGGAAACCAGTTTGCAAATATGAACCAAGATTGACATCAAGTGGGGCTCCATTGCTATAACAAAAGGAGACAGCCCTGATTTATAACCAGCTATGGACCCATCCCCATATCAAAGAGTATGGGCAGCTCAAGCAGGCCACAACCCCTAGCAGCCATCATTAATCATTAACTCAGGTCTGCCATTAAGTTTTTATCAGGAGAAGCATAATTCTGCCAGGTGGGTAAGCTAACCCTGGGTAACAGCTATTCCAAAAGAAAAACACTGGTGCACTTACGAAGTAATTCTGAAAATCCCATCTGGACACATGGCTAGACTGTCAGTCTCTAGCACTGCTTCAGTTGTTCAAAGTGTAACCTGGGGCCTGGACGTGAAAGAGATTTATTGATGATAGCTTATGTGGAATGTGTAAACCCACATATGCTGGCTGTTAAAATTATCTCTTTAAGGCTGGCTCCCTTTGTGCATTAGTCAGAACTAGTCAAGTGCTATTATTAGGTTTTTTTTTTCTTTTTCTATTTTAATCTCTAAATATGTGGAGTAATTTTTAACTGGGAACATGTATATATTAATACCATTATAGTATGTAATATAAAGAAAATACATGTAATTGATGGATAACATGTTAGCTCTAAGCTTCTTATTCTGTCTTTAATTATGTAAGTTTCTAACTGGACTAAACAGACCGGATAAAACAGGCTTAATAAAATTAAAATAAAATTTTAGAACACATTTTGAGTTTTTTATTTAATTTTGAATGTTTTACACATAAATGCTATCTTTTGTAAATACAGTGGTTTTTGTTCACATCACATATTGTGAAATAAAACATACTTTAAAAAAGCTGAAAATATTAACAGATTTCTATTTCAATGTAAATGGATGAGAAATGTAAGAGAATTAATAGTGCAGGAGGAGAGGGTTGTGCTGGTTTCAAGTTCATTTGTCACTATTAAGATGCTATGTAACTGCACAAGTGAAGCGCTAATGATCTACTTAACAGCATGAGAGTGATAACAAGAGCAATGATGACTGTGTGGCTGAAGGGGACTGTATGACGCACGGCTACATGGGAAAAGCTTTCTGCGAAAATCATCTGAAAGGAAAATGCACAAAATGAAATGAGGTTTATACTTTGGTTATTACTCCCACTGTAAACAAATGCACCATTCCGTTTAAGATTTAAATGTCAGCTGTTGCCTGGGATTACTGATTGTTGGTTGTATATAATCCAGGGTTTGTCATTGCTTTGCAAATTAGTTGTGAATATAATAAGTGTTCTGCCCACATTTACACATTCAAAGCATTGGTTTTAAAGTGATATTGCTGCTGATTAATCCAATATACTCTTACATTTCTACATGCACCACTTTCATGGTAGATGTATGAGGGTCTTATTAGTACTGTGATCTCATTTCCAGTTACAAGTTGGAAATTATATGTCCTTATACTATTGTGATATTTTGATTAGAAGTATTAACAAATGCTGTTCAGTACCATCTACCACAAGAATGTTGATGTTATCTTTACATAAAAAAGATTAACAAAGCCAGAAAATTAAATATAATTAATATACAAAAGATGGATAGAAAATTTGTATTAGAGTTTCTGTCCTCTGGTTGAGTCATCCCTTTATTTTTTGTGTAGTGAACATTTCTTGAGAATGGAGTAAATGCCAGGTGCAGTGTTTGGTAGAACTCCCATCGTAGGACATATAAACTAGAAAGGAATTATGTAGTTTAGTGTGTGTCGGCAGAAAGTTTTATCTGTAGAACCTTGGTTCTCACTATGCTGTTGGCATTAGAATTATTTGAAAGTTTGTCCCAGTGCCATTGGATAAAAAGGAAAGGGTGTGTGGTTATGTATTTAAACGAAAATGTGTCTGTTTGATCTTTTATATGCATTTTCCTATATACCCTGTTACATTAGATAGCATTGGCTACCTAGCTAGCTTTGGAAAAATTTGCCTCTTTACTATCTACATAATTTCCCCTGTCTCTATAACTCTCATTTACTCTTTTTCTTTATTTTTTATTTCTTCAAGTTACATCTCAATGGCAATCCCCTCCCTACACCCCCCTCCAGTCCCACCCTCCCATCCTCAGCCACACATCCTCTTCCCTTTTTTTTTTAAGTTTAAGGTATATCTTATTTCCCCCAACAGCTCTCCCTTTCAGTCCAACAAATGGCTCTTTCTCTTCTAATAATAGATACAATACAAAACAACAGAGGTAATTAGGCCACAGTTATGAGGGTTATATGGCTTAGCATACATTCCCAGTGTCCAGTCCATATATATTTGGCACCTGACTTTAACATTCTACTATCTAACCATCTCCATGAGTGTAAAGTTCTGTATCTAACTCAACATTCATACTAACTTGCAACACAATTTTAAAAGCATCTTCCTAGATCTATAACACTCTCTTGACTCCTAAACTACTCAAAATTTAATTATGAGACTCTAGCTATCTATTCTTCAACCACCTCAGAGACCTGAGAGGGATAAATATATCTGATTTTATAGGAAGTACAGGGCCTACAGCTTCCAAAACTAAGAAATGACATACCAGTGGCTCCCTGGACAGTTCCCATTTTCTCTGCATACATTACAACATTGATCTTCAGTCATTAGGCCCCATTTCTCTGACAGACATTGATTCTAGAGCAGGGGTTATGAAGGACTTGCCTATCCTGTCTTGGCAGAGCCAGGCTGTCGACTTACCTGCTTCCAAGTTTTGCCCTTTTTTGGCAGCATTCTGTCTACAGTTGGAGCAAGGAGTTTTTCCTACCAAGAGATAGGCTTGTGACTAATTCAATCATCTCCTACTGGAGATTCTTCAATGCTCATCTTCTACTTGGAGTAGAATAGGGGGTGCTGTCAGGAGTTGACATGTCTCGATATCAAAAAAATCTAAAGTTAAGAAAACATCTTTGAATGCCATATTCTGCAGATCTCTTGAGGTTTTTGAAGAGGCCCTGTCTATCTCTTATATTAGGATAAGCAGATGTTGCTTGTCTCTTAGCAGCTTTATTTCTGATTAGCTTAGAAAATAACTATAATAGGCTGTCATAGTACCTAACACAATGACCAGCTTGCATGACTATTAGCTTGAATTTCTTAATTATCCTAAACAGTTTATGACAATTGGTAGCAAAAGGCCGAAACTTCACATTTCATTTTTTTTTCCTTACCCCCTAACCCTTCCATCCCATTTCTCTGGGGTAGGGTGTCCATATATAACAATCCCTCATCTCAGTTCAGAGGTCCTATGAGGGCCAAGAGCCTCCTCATTCATTGGGGGTATACGAGGCAGTACCACCAGTGAAAAGTGTCTCATTGCTCAGGAGAGAGAACTAAAAAACAGACAAACAGATAAAAAAGAATTAAAAAATAGAAAAAAATAAAAAGTCTATGTCCACGTTCCCTTTGGTGTGTTAGTTGTAGTACTGGTATCCTCTACTATACAGCTAAAATCGTACTATAAGTGAATAGATGCCATATGCATCCTTCTGAGTCTGGGTTAGCTCACTCAGAATGAGCTTTTCTAGTTCCATCCATTTGGCTGCAAATTGCATAATTTCATTGTTCCTGATAGCTGAATTAATATTCCATTGTGTAGATGTACCACAGTTTTTTAACCCATTCTTCGGCTGAGGGACATCTGAGTTGTTTCCAGTTTCTAGCTATTACAAATAAGGCTGCCATGAACATAGATGAGGAAACTTCCTTCTGATTCCGTGAGGAGACATTTGGGTGTATACCCAGAAGTGGTATGGCTGTGTCTTCAGGCAAAGCTATTCCAAGTTTTCTAAGATATCGCCAGACTGACTTCCATAGTGGTTGCACAAGCCTGCACTCCCTCCAGCAATGGAGGAGGGTTCCCCTTTCTCCACACCCTCACCAGCATGTGCTGTCATTTGAACTTTTGATCTTAGCCATTCTGACAGGTGTGAGATGGAATCTCAGACTCATCTTGAGTTGCATTTCTCTGATGATTAAGGATGCTGAGCATTTCTTCAAGTGTCTCTCAGCCATTAGGGATTCCTCCTTTGTGAATTCTTTATTTAGCTCTGTCTCCCATTTTTTGATTGGCTATTTGGTTTCTTGGCATTTAATTTCTTGAGTTCTTTGTAGATTTTGGATATTAGCCCTCTGTCAGATGTTGGGTTGGTGAAGATTTTTTCCCAGTCTGTAGGCTGCCATTTTGTTTGAATGACAGTGTCTTTTGCCTTACAGAAGCTTTTCAGTTTCATGAGGTCCCATTTATTGATTGTTGGTCTCAGGTCCTGAGCTGTTGGTGTTCTGTTCAGGAAGTTGTCACCTGTGCCAATAAGTTCAAGGGTTTTTTCCACTTATTCTTGTAGTAGATTTAGTGTGCCTGGCCTTATGTTAAGGTCTTTGATCCACTTGAACTTAAGTTTTGTGCAAGGTGATTTTTTAGCTTTCTCATTTTTTTTTTTTTTTGGATGTTGTATTGATTTCTTCCATCGAATCTTCCATGCCTGAGATCCTGTCTTCCCTCTCTTGAATCCTATTTTTGGTACTCAGATCCATAGTTCCTGTTCTCTTCCCTTGATTCTCCATTTCCATTTTTAACCCTGACTGTGTTTTCTTTATTGTTTCCATTTCCATTTTCATGTCTTGAGTGATTCTATTTGTTTTGTACCTTTCCTGCTCCAGTTTGCTTGTCTTTGCCTGGAAGTCTTCCATTGCTCTCTCTTTTTCTTGTTCAAGGTGAGCCACCTTGTTCTGAAGTTATCTAATGGTGTTTTCCATCGCTTTCATATGTGCAATTGTGGCTTCTTTGAATTCCTTCATAGATTTAAGTTCTTCTTGAAGGGACTCTATCACTTTCCATAATGTATAATTGTCCTCGTTTTCATGTTTTTCAGCTGTGTTGAGGTGGTCCAGGCTGGATGAAATAGCATTGCTTTCTTTTGTTGGAGTCATTCTGCTCTGTGGTTTTTTTTTTTTTGTTTGTTTTGTTTTGTTTTGTTTGGTCTGCATCCTCTGGACATTGGAAATTTCTAGATGTCTTCTGTACTTGGGTCCAAAGGGGGCGCTTTGGTGTAGAAGTTGAATTGACTTACTCCACTCCTGTAAGGTGAGTCATTCAGCCCGGCCTCCTAGGTGGAGACCTAACTAATCCAGGGGGTGGAACTGTGTACACCTAAACTCTGGCTCCCCGCCAAAAGGGCCAGTACTAGTAAAAAAGTCTGATAGATTGCAATTGCAAATACCTCACAGTTTGCCCAGGGTTGACTTCTGTCTTGGGTAAATCTGCCTTCACCCCCAATAGCCTTGCAGTTCCCATGGCCCAGGTCTGGAAACTAGCAAGTGACATCACAGTCGACTAAGCTCCTATATACCGCAGTGGGTTGCAATCTGCAGCCTGATGCCACTCTGTAGCCGAGCTGAGTGCACTTCCATGGGTCGCAACCTTTTGCCAAATAGCCAGGTCTGTGCGAGACCTGGGGGTGCCCAGCAGGCTGGAGATTATCTCTGCGTGGGGTCTGAATCTCTCCGCTGGGTATTAGATTGGAACTTACCCGGTGTCTCTCCTGGTGGGGGAGGGGGAGATCCCAATTCCCGGATTCAGTGGCTTTCGTGCGTGTCCGAGAGTGGGAGGGAGCATCCTGCCCCGGGTTCCCCAGTGGTCCCTGGGTAGTTGAGGGGGGGTCAAGCCGCCCTGTGGCAGTTTCCCCTGAGATCAAAATATGTCCGAGCTGGCCACCGCCAACTTGGATCCCCTCTTATTTACTCTTATTGTCACCCTTAGCTGTGCATTCTCAGCCTAGACTCTACCTGTGTCTTGTGATATTTGTGAGTAGTGCTTCCTTTCAAGGATATCTGCATACCACATTCACAGGTCATTAAGAGGGACCATCTGATTAATACCCTTACCATCCAACAAGGCACTCCATATGATGGACATTTAATAATGTAGAGATAGCTACATGTTTTCCTATGCAAAGATAAATTCTCATTAGTAGTTTCAGGCCTTTAGCTTACCAAGAAAATAAGAGGTTACTACTTAAAACATTGGTAGATGGCAAGATGGCTTAGTGTCTAATGCCACTTACAGTCAGGTCTTCAGACCTGCATATTGTTCCCAGGGAATGCACATACTCGAAGAGGAAAACCAATACATACCTGGCAGTTGTCCTCTGTCCTCCATAAACATACCTAACATAGTATAGCCCTACAAATATACACATAAACTCCTCTCTGAAAACACACACACACCTGTTATAGAACTAGAAAATGAGAATATATTTTAATTATGTTAAACTTTAATACAACTAAATATTCTCTGACAAACCAAAATAAATTTCATTTTTACATGAAAATCAAATGAGAAAAAGAACCAACTTTCCCACAGAGTAAATGCTGAATTACTCATTAACTGATTCACATGGTTTGATTTTTTTTTCCAATTATGGAAAGTTATTTAATGTTTTGGAAAATTAATGTACTAACTAGAATCCAGTTGTTATTAAGAGCAGAGATTATTCTCACTCCAGAAGATTCAATACTTATATTAAATATAACTCAATAATAAGCGTATAAATTGAAATCTGGGGAAAACATTTTAAATTCATGTCTCTAAATTTAAAAATAAGACCTTACAAACATCACTGATTGAGATTATTCTGTGAATACTTACCAAGTACAGCACCATGTTGACATTTCATAATAGTAATGAGATCTGAAATAAATGTTCAGAACCTGTCTCTTCAGTATTCATATTGTGTTACTTCTGTATATATTAAAATGAAAATTTGAGGTAAATTCTAAATATTTGTCTTAAAGTATTTTGTAATTTTATTTTCAAGGCAAAAAATTTTAAATATTTGCCTTAAAATAGCTTGTGTTTTTATATGCCTAATGATGTCTGTAAACATATGACCCATGTCATATTTTACACATGATACCAAAACAAACATAGTTGTTAACTGCCTTCTATTAAAATATCTATGAAGGCAACTTGATTTACTTTGACCATAGGCCAGATAGGCTTTGGTTTGTAAATGATTCAAATTTCAAAATAATGCTACGTGGGGGATGAAATAGGTATGCTTTGGAAAAATTTCACATTTCTTTGTGTAATTCATAATGAATCAATTCATGTACCAGTGGATTTTTCTCAGTTTCTGTCAATCTACCACGCGTCTTTTTCCTTCAGATATTCTCAAAACATTATCAATAATTTACATTCAAATAGTAAGTTATACAGAATGTGACTGAGAGAGAAGAGTAAGTCTAATGTATTTAGTTTAATTCTTGTTCACACTAAACAAGTAACATTTTCTTATATTATGGACTATGGTTTTGCAATGACATTCTTCCCTTCTTTCCCAAAGCTCCTTTTCTGACATAGGTCATATATAACTTTTGTGAGAAAGTCTTTTGTATGCTTGAGTGAATATAATCTGTGTTGAGTGGCATTTTCTTGCTTGTTGTAATTCTTTTGTTTACACTGTATCTTTTTTCACAAACATGCCTACTAAAAAGTGAAAATATCTTGACCACAGTGTGAGAATGTTCTTCATCTTTGTAATTCTCATGAAACTGTGTAGGCTTGTTGAATGAAAGAAAAAGTGCCAAAAATGTACATCTAAAATAACTAGGCTAGATAGATTTCATGTATTCCATCCATTTCTCTTATGTTCCCAATATGATGGTTCTCCACCTATGTATTTATAAATTATCCTAAGCTTTGCTTTCTTTCTTTGTTAAAATTCCTTTTGGAATAATTTGGGAAAGAATTGGCATATTATATATATATATATTACATTTTACTCAGTAGAACACTGACTACATAGAATATTAAGGTTATTATTTACAAAGCTGTTTTCTAGCTTTAAATTGGTTAGTGTGCATACTCAAATATCTGTTGTAGTTTAGAATTGTGCAATTGTTACATATACTAAAACTCATCCATTTTGAAAGTTTGGTATTTGGCAAGATGTTTAGTTCAGAGCTAGGCTGTCAGCTCTTCCAAGACAGGGTAGGCAAGTCCTTCATAATTTCTGCTTTACAACTAATGTCTATCAGAGATACTGGGCCAAGAGGCTGAAGATAGATGCTCCAATGTATTGAGAAAAACTGGGGGCCTGTCCAGGCAGCCAGCTGTCCGTCCTTTCTTAGTTTTGGAAGCTGATGGCCCTGCACTTCCTGTATAATCAGATATATTTATCCTTCTCTGGTCTCTGATGTGGTTGAACACTAGATAGTTATAGTCTCACAGTTAAATTTTAAGTTGTTTAGGAATTAAAAGGATGTGCTAGGTCTAAGAAGATGTCTTTAAGTTGGTAATGCAAGTTAGGATGGAAACTGAGATAGGTATAGAACTTTAAACTCATGGAGATAGATAATAGAATATTAATATCAGTTGCCAAATATTTGTGGGCTTGACATTGGGAATGTATGTTATACCTTATAATTTTCATGATTATTATTAAAATAAAAGAATTAATGAATTCTGGGAGAAGGGTGGGAGGGTAAGGCCAGGAGGGATGGAGGGAGGGGACTGTAATGGAGATTAACTTGAAGTAATAAATAAACATTAAAATAAAAAGGATACTTAGTTCAGACTTAAATGAATCTTTGTATCAAAATATAGCTTATCTATACCATACCATGTTTAAATGTCTATAAAATACTGGTTTTCTTTTTCTTTAGTCCCTGAATGTACACTTAGAAATAAAGTATTGAAATGTACTACATGAAAAGTAAGCTTTGTTCCCAGTACTGAGTTTTGTTATAGATGAAACAGCAGAGCTGCTTTGTGAGTATACAAAAAGCACTTCAGTTTGCTCCAAGAGGAACAATTCCTGAGAAAGGAACACTTCTTCAATAAATAAAATGGTTATGTCTTACACCAAATCTTGTATAATTCTGTCAGGAGCCTAGAGTGCTAGGCAACATTATATATTATATAATATATATAATGTCTTCCGATAAGAGAAGTGGGTTGTCCTCTGCACTCTTCTGGGCAACCTATTTCTGGTTCCTATGGTTATCCAGTGTCTCACCAACCTCATTACTGCTTTGTTTGTGGCTTAGTGGGTCAGTGTGACTGTCAGAACCTTCTGACTTTGAGTTGAAAACTGTTGTTCAGGCGTGTTTTACATGAGGGAATAGAAATGTAATCTATAGTATCGAGAGCCAGGTTCATATTACCAAGGAATTCCAGAAAGCAAAACCAAACAGAAGCAAGGTTGATGCTTCCATCTTTTCTAGTGGCTGCATGAAACTGTACACTCAAGACTGCCTTGGTTTCAACTTTACTTGGGAGAGTTGAAGTGTTTGAGGTTTAGTGGCAGGGATTGAAAGCGTGCTGAGAAATGTACTGTTGCCTTTACTAACAGAGACCCCCCCCCCCCCCCAGAAAGAGCAGCTCATGTTGCTCCAGTGTGCTCTTTCTCAATTGGGAAATGTGAGTGTTGACTTTGTGTGAGTGACAAAAGAGACCTCTGCACCCTAAAGCAGAGACCTTCACAGGAAGTAATGCTCTGTGCTGGGATATCCTGTGTGATGGTACAGCCGTACTCATAGTCCAGGTTAGATCTACGTGTCTGGTTTGTAAGCTCACTGATATTCTAGGTGGGTGAATGCCTTAAATCCTAGCATTCTTCTTCAGAAATTATTGGTCTGGTACCTCACTGTACTTGGTTGTAATGCAGAGACATGAGCATTTCACCTGGTGGCTGAGAAGTGCAATGAATTTTCAATTCATCAGAAATGATGATAAGCTATTAAGCATGTAGAGACAGCATATCTGTGTGATATATTTGCTTATTTTGATCTTCTAACCTAGTTCTATTATTCTTATTTTAATAATAAGTCTTAAAATAAATAATAATGACACTAAACTAAGTGTATAAAAGAAAATATGATTTCTTAGGAACAGTGCCATGTTTTTATTTTTTAAATTTTTTATGTTTATTTATTACTTGAAGTTAATCTCCATCACAGTACCCTCCCTCTATTCCTCCCAGTCTCACCCTCCCATCCTTTCCCCCTGGTGGGAGTACAAACTTGTACAACCACTATGGAAATTAGTCTGGTGATATCTTAGAAAACCTGAAACAGCTCTACCTAAAGATCCAGCCATACCACTTCTGTGTATACATCCAAATGATTCCTCACCAAACCACAAGAACATTTACTCATCTATGTTCATAGCAGCTTTATTTTTAATAGCTACAAACTGGAAACAACCCAGATGTCCCTCAACCGACAAATGGATAAAAATCCTGTGGTACATTTACACAGTGGAATACTACTCAGCCATCAGAAACAAGGAAATCATGCAATTTGGTGCCAAATGGATAGAAATAGAAAAGCTCATCCTCAGTGAGCTAACCCAGACCTAGAAAGATGCACATGGCATCTATTCACTTAAAACTGGGTTTTAGCTATATAGTTCGGGATAACTATCTCACTAGCATGTGCTGTCATTTAAGTTTTTAATCTTAGCCATTCTGAGAGGTGTGAGATGGAATCTCAGAGTCATCTTGAGTTGCATTTCTCTGATGATTAAGGATGTTGAGCATTTCTTCAAGTGTCTATTGGCCATTATTATTAAGGAATATTTTTTATTATTAAGAGAAAACAATTCTTAGATTAATGTACATTCATCTAAGTGTACATTCATCTTTGTAACCATTTTATATTGTATTCTGAATAAGATTCTTTTGAATATAAGTTGTAACAAAACCAGCATTTGAAGGTTATTATAAATAAAGCAACAAAGAATTTAAACTCACATTGTATAAATTATATCTTTTCTCCAAAATTGGTAGCAATCTAGGCTTAAGATTCACACAGACATCACTTGACATAAAATCAGCTGTGACTAAAATTGAGATTTAGTAGTGCGAGCAGTGGGTATCATAATATTTTCAAAGCAGCCATGGCTGTATCTTGAGACAGATAGAGAATATTTAGTAAAAGAGGTAAAATGGTTTTTTTGGCCTTAAAATCAAGATTCCACTTGGTAAATGATTAGAATATAGGTCATTCCGTTATAAACCTCTGGGAGAATGTTATGGAACCTTTGCAGAGGTAAAGTGGAATATGTGTGTCTAGAGGGAGACACTTGAAGAAACAATTAGTTTGGGATCTAAGTTTTATAAAATTCAGATTGCTGAGCACAGTTTTTAAACACAGATTCTGTTTGCCTTACATGATTAGTTATCTTATGGATACATACTTCTTTCTGCATATGTACTGTGTCATGTTTTTCATTCATTGAACCACAGTCCGTCATTCTCAGGTATTTAGTAAATGTTTGTTAGTTTATTGACTCATTGGTTAAGAGGTTTTTATTCTGGATGGTCAAGGTCTATAGGTGACCTGTGTGAGAAATGTTATTTTCAGGGACTTTTGATTAGTAGTCTGAACATGGTCACCTGGGAACTGTTGTAACAGTACAGAAATTGAAGAATAAATTTTAGAAACCTGTACTCCAAACATGATATGCTAAGCATTGAGACAGAATCAGTCACGTCAAAATGCTTACTCTCACTGAAAAGTGACAAATATAAGCCACATTATGATTGATTGAATGTAGAGTGGTCAAAGCTGGATATTAAGTCACTAGATGATTACTGACAGAAGCCTTAAGTCTGACAAAGATGCTCGACTTCTCCCCTTCCTGTCTGTATGCCCTTGATTCCCTTCATTTCTCTTACTGCTCTAGCTAACACTTCAGCTACTGTATTGACTAGGTATGGGGAAAGTGGACACCTTGTCTTGCTTCTGATTTTAGTAGAATTTAGTAGATTTTCTCTCCCCTTTTGGCTGTGAGCTTGGCTCTATATTGTTGAAGTGTATCTCTTGTATACCTATTTTCTCCAATACTTTTATCATGAAGGGGTATTGGATTTTGTAAAAGGCCATTTCTGTATGCAGTTATGTGCTATTTTTGTCTTTCAGTATACTTATATGATGGATTACACTTACTGATTTACATATGTTATACATATACATATACATCTCTACAGCTGTAGGATGAAGTCTACTTGATGATCTTTTTCTCCTTGCTAGTACATTTCCTTTTCTTGGGTCTCTTTGTGGTTTATGTATCAGTGTATCTGTGACCTCATTAAAAATAAATGGGCAGTGCCCCTTCTGTTTCTTTTTTATGTCATAATTTGAGGAGTATTGGGATTAACTCTGAAAATCTGGTAGAATTATGCATTAAAATGATCTGGCCCTGGTCTTTGTTGTTTTGTTGCAAGATTTTTAATTACTGCTTCTATCTCACTTGGGATTATAGGTCTATTAAAGTAGATTGATTATCTGATCTTAATTTAACTTTTGTAGGTGATATATATCAAAAGATTATCAATTTTTTGGTATTCCAATTTGGTAGACTGTGTATTTTTTAAAGTATTTTTTATGATTCCCTAAATTTCCTCAGTATCTTGTTGTGTCACCCATTTCGACTCTAATTTTGTTAATTTGGATCTTCTCTCTCTGTCTTTTAGTCAATCCTCCGAAGTCTAAATCTTCATCAATATAGTACTCTTTTTATTATTCCTTAAACGCATTTCTGTCTTAAGACTTTTGTCAGGATGTTATTCCATTTACCTTGTATGTGCTTCCTTCCAAATGTTTGTTAAAATTTACCCAAAAGCCACACACATTCTCCATGGAGTGTGTACTGACCTGCTTTGCACTTAAATTGTTTCCTTCTCCTCACTATCAGCACTTCAGTCATTCAACATTGTTCCTTTAATGCTCATGTAGTACTTTCCAAAGGTTACATAGGCAACTGAGTTTACATTGTTTCCAGACACATTGAAGTGTTTCATATTTTGTCCATCTTTCCCAGGAAAAATAACACATAAGCCCACACAAAGGCTCACAAAATCCAGCCCATTTTATCTCAATTGACTTGTAATATACCTCCCATATGTTAGACAGTAATTTGTAAAGTAAATAAAACTACAGTTGTCAATAATGGTTACTCTATTTCATACTTTTGTTTTATAGTTTTAATTTTTATTTAAAAATTCTCTCATACAATATATTTTAATCATATTCTCTCCCCTCTCTCACTTCCTCTCTTATCCTACTCACTTCCTTAACTACTCAACTTCAGTTCTTTCTCATTCTCTCAAAAGCAAACAGAAAGCAAGAAGACAAAAACTGTCAAAACATATTCACTAAAAACAAAACAAAAAATTTGACTATCAAGAAGACAAAACAAAACAAAAAGTGTGACAAACAAACAGAAGAAAGAAACTCCAAAACCCTGTGGAGTCTTTTCTGTGTTGTTCAAATACTCTTGGTCATGGGACTTGCCCTGGAGTACGTTTGTTGCATGCAGTGACACTTACTTTAGAGAAAACTGGTTTTCCCCTTTTTAACAGATACCAATTTCAAAGAGCTTGATTAGGCATGTCATTTTATTTCTACTTTCACTGTTACTATGTTGGGATTTTATCTGGTTTGAATTTATGCAGATCTTGTTCATAGTCTTAACGAACAGTATTTCGTGCTATTGTGTATAGTGGATGTTGTTTCATTTGAATCATCCATCATTTCTGGCTTTTACAGTTTTTGGACCCCTGTTCTGCATAGAGGCTCAGTGGAAGTGGTGTGATAAATATGTCAAATTTTGGACTGAGTGTTCCAAAGTATATCACTCTCTGCATATTGTCCTGTTGTAGATCTCTTTGTTAATTAACATTTACTGCAAGAAGAAGCATGTCTGCTCTTTAAGTCTAGCAATGTGTTATTGGGAGTCATTTTTATTATTATGGTCTTTAGCAGAATTATAATGTTAGATTTTGCCCAAGCCCCGTGACCTCTCCAGTCTCAGGTTCTTGACCACTTTGGCAGTATTAGGTATAGGTTTCATCTCATAGATTGGATCTTTTTTTTTTAACTTTATTTTTTATTTCTTCAAGATACATCTCAATCGCAATCCCCTCCCACTCTCTTCCACCTCAACCCACCTAACCCCTTCCTTTTTTTTTTTTTAAGTTTAAGGTATATCTTCCCCCCCCCAACAGCTCCCCCTTTCAGTCCAATAAATGGCTCTTCTCTTATAATAATAAATACAATACAAAACAACAGAGGTAATTAGACCCCAGTTATGAGGGTTATATGGCTTAGCATACATTCCCAATGTCCAGTCCATATGTATTTGGTACCTGACTTTAACATTCTACTATCTAACCATCTCCATGAGTTTAAAGTTCTATGTCTAACTCAACATTCATACTAACTTGCAACACAATTTTAAAAACATCTTCTTAGATCCATAACACTCTCTTGATTCCTGAACCACTCAAAATTTAATTATGAGATTCTAGCTATCTATTCTTCAACCATCTCAGAGACCTGAGAGGGATAAATATATCAGATTATATAGGAAGTGCAGGGCCCACAGCTTCCAAAACTAAGAAATGACATACCAGTGGCTGCCTGGATAGTTCCCATTTTCTCTCCATACATTACAGCATCGATCTTCAGTCGTTTGGCCCTGTTTCTCTGACAGACATTAATTGTAGAGCAGGAGCTGTGAAGGACTTGCCTACCCTGTCTTGGCCAAGCTAGGCTGTCGACTTACTTGCTTCCAAGTTTTGTCCTTTTTGGACAGCATTCTGTCTACAGTTGGAGCAAGGGGTTTTTCCTGCCAAGAGATAGGCTTGCCACTAATTCAATCATCTCCCACTGGAGATTCTTCGATGCTCATCTTCTACTTGGAGTAGAATAGGGGGTGCTGTCAGGAGTTGACATGTCTCGATATGAAAAAAATCTAAAGTTAAGAAAACATCTTTGAATGCCATATTCTGCAGATCTCTTGAGGTTTTTGAAGAGGCCCTATCTATCTCTTATACTAGGATAAGCAGATGTTGCTTGTCTCTTCGCAGCTTTATTTCTGATTAGCTTAGAAAACAACTATAATAGACTGTCATGGTACCTAACAATGACAGGCTTGCATGACTTTTCGTTTGCATTTCAAACTAATGGATTGGATCTTAAATATGGTCAAAAAGTAGCCGGTTACTACCATAACATCTGTGTCACAGTTCCTCCCACATATATCTTGCAAGCAGATATTTTTTAAGTCACATGATATGTAAATGTGTAATATCAATGATTATTTTTCTCCTCCAGTAATGTGCAAAGTATCTTCCAGCACCATGAATTCTAGTTAATGGGTGAAGCTTCTTGTGGGCAACAGTTCAGTTTCTCTGTGTTCAATCACATAAATAAATAACCAGTAGTCTTGGCAAAGCTTGTGATGATCCTGTACCAATCGTATGAATTAGAAAATCTTTTATCCCTATTTTATAGGTGAGGTAACTGAATGCTAGATTAGTTATGGAACATGCCTTTTTCATACTGCTTGGTATAGTATCACAATTCTTATAGTAATAAAGATGTGGTGGGACATTTCTTTAAGATGAGTATTGTATTCACTGCCATATTCTTATAGGAGAAGCAGAATTTATATTTCATTCTTTTCCACTTTGCAGAAAGAATACTGACATCTGTTACTTCATATTGATCGTGTACTAAAAATGCAAAGATTGGTGTTGTTAATATTTAAATAGATTCCTTTGAAAACAGAAACTTAACGCCAACACTGTAAGGTCTCATTTGGCAGGTTAACAGGTTAAACCAGTGACATTCATTATTAGATATATCTAGTCTGGGAACCTGCAAAAGTGTTGTCAACTATGCTATATAGTCTAATATCTGAATCCTTATTGGTGCCATTTTCATTTCCTAGGTTTTCATTTGTCATCTATCACACTGTACTTCACATAAAATGTCAAAGTAAACTCTGCTATGTCAAAGATTTAGAGGTAATGTCTTTGCATATTAGTTAACCAGAATACAGCAGTTCTAGACAGGTGGAGATAAAAATGGCCAACACTGGATTTCATAAGGAGTTTGCATTATGTGAACTTTAGGTGGAGAGTTCTTTATTTTTTGTAAATGTTTATTTATTACTTCAGGTTACATCTCCATCACAGTGTCCTCTTTCCACCAACCCCCCAGTCCCACCCTCTACTCCCATCCCTTCCATCCTACTCCACTGGAGTGGAGTATCCCTACATATCAGTCTGCCACCACAGTTCAGCAGTCATATGAGGGCCAAGAGCCTCCTCATACACTGGGGCCTACAAGGCAGCACCACTAGGCAACTTGTCTCATTGACAGGTAACAAAGTCTGTTTTCCTGTTCCCTTTGGTGCATTGGCTGTAGTATAGTTATCCTGTACTATATGGCTAAAATCCAATTATAAGTGAATAGATGCCATGTGCATCCTTCTGAGTCTGAGTTAGCTCACTCAGAATGAGCTTCTCTAGTTCTCTGCATTTTTCTGCAAATTGCATGATTTTGTTGTTTCTGATGGCTGAGTAGTATTCCATTGTGTAGATGTACCACAGTTTTTTAATCCATTCCTTGGTGGAGGGATATCTGTGTTGTTTCCAGTTCCTAGCTATTCCAAATAAGGCTGCTATGAACAGAGTTGAGGAAACTTTCTTGTGATTTGGTGAGGAGTCATTTGGGTGTATACGCAGAAGTGGTATGGCTGGGTCCCGAGGCAGAGCTATTTCAAGTTTTCTAAGGTATCGCCAGACTGACCTGCATAGTGGTTGCACAAGCCTACACCACCAGCAGCAGTGGAGGAGGGTTCCCCTTTCTCCACAACCTTGCCAGCATGTGCTGTCATTTGAGTTTTTGATCTTAGCCATTCTGACAGGTGTGAGATGGAATCTCAGAGTTATCTTTAGTTGCATTTCTCTGATGATTAAGGATGCTGAGCATTTCTTCAAGTGTCTCTTGGCCTTTAGGGATTCCTCCTTTGTGAATTCTCTGTTTATCTCTGTTTCCCCCCTTTTTTTTGATTGGATTATGTGATTTCTTGGCATTTAATTTCTTGAGTTCTTTCTAAATTTTGGATATTAGCCTCTGTCAGAAGTGGGGTTGATGAAGATTTTTTCCCCAATCTGTAGGTTGCCTTTTTGTTCGAATGACAGTGTTTTTGTTTGTTTGTTTGTTTGGTTGTTTTTTTTTTTTTGCCCTAAAGCAGCTTTGCAGTTTCATGAGGTCCCATTTATTTATTGTTGGTCTTAGAGCCTGAGCTGTTGGTGTACTATTCAGGAAGTTGTCACCTGTGCTGATGAGTTAGTGGGTTTTACCCACTTTCTCTTTTAATAGATTTAGTGTGTCAGGCCTTATGTTAAGGTCTTTCATCCACTTGGACTTAAGTTTTGTGCAAGGTGATAAGTATGGATCTAATTTCTTTTACATGTTGACATCCAGATGGACCAGCACCATTTGTTGAAAATGCTGTCCTTTTTCCATTGTACGGTTTTGACTTCTTTGTCAAAATTAAGTGACCATAGGTGTGTGGGTTCATTTCTGGGTCTTCTTAAGACTGTATTAAAAAAGCCTCAAGTATATAACCTAAAGTACCCTGAAGTACTGTAATAGAAGAAAGTCTAGCCTGATTAATGGGACAAATTCTTAGACATACGTTGTAATTAGGGGCCTGTGTCCAACAATAAATACAAATCTAAATAATGATTCATGGGCCATCTATGAGTAACTGTAAAAGACTTATTATTAGGAATAAATTGCCTGACCACCCAGACATGATTTACTATATAAATGATTGTGCCCCTAGAGAGAATTATGGACACACTGTAAGGCTAGCATTGAGAATGTGGCAGTCACCAGGTACATTCACAGGTACATAAAAAAAGGGAGATATGTGACTTGATGAAATAAATAAATGTAAAAAAGAAAAGGGACTCACATATAGACCTTTAAACTCATGGAGATGGTTAGATAGTAGAATGTTAAAGTCAGGGGCCAAATATGTATAAACTGGACATTGGGAAGGTATACTGGGCCATTTAACTCTCATAAATGTGGCATATTTATATCTATTGTTTTGTATAATACTTACTGTTATAAGAGAAGGAACCATCTGTTGGACTGAAAGGGGAAACTTCTGAGGGGAAGAGGGTGGAAGGGCGGGATAGGAAGGCGGAATAGGGAGGGGTTTGTTACTGAGATGTAACTTGAAGAAAAAAAAATAAAGTATTTTTAAAAAAAAGAAAAGGGAGATAAAAGTGTACGAATTTTGTTCTGTGGTAGATTGCTTGATGGACCCTTGGCTCCTCTGGAATAGAAGAAAAAAAAAAACAAAAGAAATTCCCATAGTTGCTTATTTTCCATAATAAAAAAGTTTCTAAAACTCAAAATTTAATTGATTACACCTGTCATAAATATGTGATGTGACAAGGCTATGAAAGCTTTTAAATTATTGATTGCATAGTCACAGTATTTCACACAGTTAGCTATTTAGTTAGGTGTTGAAATGCAAAGGACTATAATGAACCATTTTAGTTCGTTTTTTTTTTACACCAGTAAAGAAAGAAATTTTTATATAAGTTAGTATGCAATACATTTCAAATTTTGTTTTGTTAGTGAGTATATTGAAATCTGTAAGTATAGAAAAGTGTTACCAACATGTTGTTGTTGTTCAAACTCTTTGGAAAGTGACTCAGAGAATAACCTTTCAACCTGTACTTTGCACTTGAAACTTTCTTGCTCTTGTCTGTCATCTGTAGCCTAGATATTCACATGGTTATAGCTCCTGTTTTGTTCAAAAGTGAAAAATTGTTCTTCAAAGATAGCTCATGCCTCCAGCTGTCCCCAGCACCTTTAGGCCAGGGTGTTTCATGTTCTTCCTGGAGTTATCTGCCCCTGTCTGTCTTTACTGACTGTCTCCTGAGAGCCAGGTTTCCAGATCTTTGAGCTTAGTGTGCTTAGACTCTCCAGTACTGTTTCCTTGTTGTTTGTTTTTGCTTTTCTTTTACTCACAGTGCATGTACAGCGAGTCTGTTTCTGTAGTTCAGCTGAAGTTACAAGGAGTGATCGTTCTTTGCTTCCATATGTAGGGCAATGCATTTATGTATTAGGGTCAGAATTTGACCCTGTCTGACCAGAGACAAAAGCTAAACTGACACTGAATTTCTTTAAGTCTTCTATTAAGAGCAACTAGTCTACCTTTGGATTCCCCATTCACAGTAGTTTTCCTTTCTTACTCCCTGGTATTTTTACTCATATACTATGCTAGAACTTCTGAATATTTAACATGCTGATTGAAATCAGAATATTTGGAAAATTTTTAATGTTCTGTTGTTATTGGTGCTGGATAATTTTCTGTCAACTTGACACAAGCTGATGTCATGCCTCCTTAAGATTCAGCTGTAGAAAGCCTATGAGACATTTTCTTTTTTTATTTACTAATTCATTTTACAATCCCATCCTGGCCCCCTCCCTCCTCTCCTCCCAATCCTATCCTCCTACCATCTTTCCCTTTCCTCTCTTCTCCTTCTCCTCAGTAAAGGGGAGCAGCCCATCCCATGCACACCCACTCCAGGTCATCAAGTCGGATCAGGCCTAAGAGCATCTTCTTCTATTGGGGCAGACATTGCAACCCTGATAGGGGGAAGTGATCCACAAACTGGCAACAGAGTCTGTTTCAAATGGCAGTCCCCTCTCCACTTGTTAGGATATTCATGTGAAGACTGGGCTGCCAGTCAGCTGCATATATGTGGGGTCCCCAGGTCCAGTCTGCCTGATATTTGATTGTGGGTCTCAGCATCTGTTTGAGCTACTGCTGGGTGGAGGCTCTCATAGAACCGTTATGTTAGGCTCCTGTCTGCAAGCATATCAGAGCATCATTAGTAGTGTCTGGGGTAGCTCTCTCCCATGGGGTGGGTCTCAAGTTGTGCCAGTCATCGTTTGACCCTTCCCTCTGTCACTGTTCCATCTCTATCCCTGTACATCTTGTTCATAGAAGCTTTATTCGGAATAGCCAGAAACTGGAAACAACCCAGATGTTCCTCAACCAAAGAATGAATAAAGAAACTGTGGTACATTTACACAATGGAATACTACTCAGCCATTAAAAACAATTAAAAATTTTTATTAAAATCATGCCATTTGCAGGCAAATGGATGGAACTAGAAAAGATCATCCTGAGTAAGCTAACCCAGACCCAAAAAGACACACATGGTATGTACTCCCTTATAAGTGGATATTAGCCATAAAGTACAGGACAACTATCCTACAACTCACAGACCTAATAAAGCTAAGTAACAAAGTGGGCTCCAGGGAGGGTGCTTAAATTTCACTCAGAAGGGAAATAGAATAAACACCACAAGTGGATGAGGAGAGTGAACTGAGTGGGAGAGGGTATGGGGAGGGGAAAGAGGAAGGGGATCAGTGGTGGGAAGAGCAGGAGTGGGAGGTGAGAAGGCTGAGAGAGGGATGCGAGATTGAAGGGGACCACATCTCTGAAATAAGCTGGAGACCTCCGACAGGGTATGTTCCTGGGAGGATAAGAAAGTGAGTCTAGATGCTACTCTTAGCAGTGAGAGACAGGGAGATGGAAGTAACCACTTCAAAGCCTGACAGGACTCCAAGTTAGGGAGGGGGACACCAACCTACTTATGAAACCTTCCACCCATAATTTACCCAGCCTACAAGAGGCATTTTCTTAATTAATGATTGATGAGGTAGGCCCAACCCATTGTGGGTGTGTCCATCCCTGAGCAGGTGATCCTGGGTTTTGTAAGAAAGCAGACTGAGCAAGCCAGTAAGCACCCTTCTCTGACCTCTTCATCAGCTCCTTCCTCCAAGTTTCCTGCCCTGTTTGAGTTGCTGTCCTTACCTCCTTCAATGATAAACAGTAAACTAGAAGAGTAAGCCAAATAAAGCCTTACCTCCACAACTTGTTTTTTGGTCATTGTGTTTTATCGTACCAATAGAAACCCTAATATTACCTCCCTTAGTGTCAGACAGTTT
>CAJQZJ010027502.1:0-22663 GCA_907164525.1 Lophiomys imhausi | reverse complement strand
TGATTCTGTTTATTTTGTAGCCATTACTCAATATTAACTTTAAATTACTGCAGTTGCAATGACCGTTCTTTCATTTTGTTAAAGAACATACTAGTAAAATGTTTCTTCTGAGCCTCTAGCCTTTCTAAAATACATGATTACAATATCGTCACTTTCCAGAAAGCCTCCAACAAAATGAAATGCAAATTCTGGGCCACCACCACCTGTTTCTTAGATAATCTACGTATCAAAACCTATACCTGTAGGGTTTTTTTAATATCTCAGGTCAATTTAATGCATATGTATTTGAGATTTCTTTTGATAAATACTTGCTTAGGTTAAATGATTGACCTTTTAGTCATCAAGTCAAATGTTACAATTAAGGAACCCTTTGAGAGTATGCATGAACCAGGTAAATTTTGAACATTCCACTGTGAGTCAAGTCATGTATGGAGTTTAGCTGGGAAGAGTAATTAATAGTCCTTATAAATTTTTAGGTAGCAATAGATTCAAGATTATTTCTAACAGTAGATAGTTACAAAGTACTTCTACTGGCAAATAATTGAAGTTAATTATAGTTTTCATGAACAGTTATATCGTTTTTGATTTGAGCCAATTATTTAATGAAATACATAGAAAGTTCAAGCACAAGGTATGAACAAGCTGTAGAGAAACCAAACACTGAAGGTAGATAGGTAATACCTATTCGTACCTTTTTTTTTTTTTTAAACAAACCCAGGACTTGACCTAGCCATTCGATTATCTATAGCTCATCTGCTCTGCAATGTGGCTTCCTATAAAAACTCATCCTGCGTAGAGAAGTTGATGTAATTAGAGGAATAAAAAGAAGGCTTCAAGGATAGGACAGGAAAGTGTAGCTATAGGAGACACAGGATAACATTGCTAGAATATCAGTGAGGGATTTCCAGGTGCTTTACCTAGTGATCTTGCTGACTCAGGGTCTGTCCTCAGCCCTGCCTTCCTGCCTTTCTTCTTCCTCTCCCTCTTCTGTCAGGCTTGTTCTCTGTGTTTATATGCTTTCTACTAAAGGCTGACTTGGTTCTGCCTTAGGCAGGATTATAGTTAGACACTGTGGGACAGTCTTAATGTTAGTATCATTAAAAACTTTAAAGGTAGCCTAAGTGGCAATTAGTTGTCTGTCCAGTCTTTATAGAACAAATGTATCCATTATGGCCTTTTGTAACTATTCTGAGAAACTTTTATGTATTCTGAGTAAGTTGGCATACAGAAGAATTTCAGGACCAGAGCATCATACTACATTTTTATTAGATGGTAGTTTGGAATGCTGTCTTGAAATGGGAATTAGCAAATGGTATGCTCTAAATTGTATTGTTTACACAAGTTCCTATGTTGACATATGAGTAACACCCCCAGTGGACAATATTTAGAAGTTGTGTTTTCAAGAAGTAGAAATGAGAAGGGCATAAATAGAGGACTTTTGTCTTACTGATTTGGTGGCTTCATGAGCAAAAAGGATGCCCCTACCCCCACAACTGATAGTCCACCAGGAAATTCATGTGAGCATCTAGTCAGAAGGTGGCTATCTTGAAACTAAGGCAAGAGTGTTGCCCCTTACATACCAGTCCTACTGGTACTTTTATCTTGAACTTTTCAGGCTTTAGACTATGTGACTCCCACCCAGGTGGGTAGGTGGCTGGCTGGTGTGTTCATTGGTTTGTTTGTTTTGACAATCTGAGCAAACTGAGGCATATTCAAAATATATTCAATTCTATCATACAAAAAAAAAATCTTTCATTTTATATAGGCTCTGTGGTCAGCAGTGCTGTGGCATTCTTAGAAAAAAACTTGAGCAGCCAAAATGAATTTCAAGTACATTTAAGATTATTTAAATACCAGAAGCCTACTTATTTTCCCACATCCAAGCAACTGGAGCTGAACATCTTAGAAGCATTGTTAGAGAAAATACAGAAGTATATTGGATATGCTGTTTGTACTAGGCTGGAGTCCTGTAGAAGAGAGGAGGAAGGATAGAGAGACCCAGAGGGGACAAGAACTCCACATGAAGAGCAACAGATGCAACCAAGGCCCCTAGAGGCTACAGAGACTGAAACACCAACCAAAAGACATAGACTGGACCTAGGCCCCTACATATATATTTGATAGGCAACTTGATCATCATGCAGATCTCTAAGCAAGTGGGGGGGGGGGCGTCTCTGACATGGACTCTGTTGCCTGTTAGTGGAACACCTTACCCTGTCTGAGCAGCCATATTGGGCCCCAGTGCAAGAGGAAGCTCATAGCCCTCATGTGACTGATGAACTGAAGGGAGTTGATACGTAGGAGGGCTCCCCTCATCTGAGGAGAGAGGGAGAGTATGGGACCAGGTGGGGCAGAAGAAGGGGAAGGAGGAGAAGATGGAGATGTAATGTCAATAAATTAAAAAAAAAATGATTCTGTGGCTAAGTATACTTGGGAGTCAGTTTTCTGTGTGCTTGATGTTCTCTTTCTTTTCTTTTTCTTTTTTGGCTATTTTAATAATTTCTGTGCTGACAAAGAACTTAAAATCACATGCTAGATAACTGATAGATTTTCTTAGTAGTTGAGTCTAGATTTCAAGTCTAAGTTACCCTTGTATTGGGAGATAGTAAATAAAGGAATACTATGGGATTCATTGGAGTACTTTTCATGTTGCATCTAGAGAGGAAGAAAGTTCATATGTCATTGTATACTGAAAGTTATTAACATTGGACAAAAAATTCATGCAGAGAGTGAGAAAGAATAACAACACTATCTTTCTAGTGTCTGACCAGGTTTTGCCTCATTTTGCCATAAGCTATTTTTGAAGAAAAGGAATGAGCAAGCCAGACACATACTGTACCTGCAATCCCAGCACCAGGGATGGAAACAAAAGGGTCAGGAGTTGAAGGTCATCATGTCCTACACATAGAACTGATTTGAGCTACCCTGGGCTATGTGAGGACCTATCTCAAAAAGCCAAAAGGAAGAAGGGAGGGAAGAACCAAAAACATTTTGTGAGTTTTGAAATAAGACAAACTGTTACTTGAGTATCACCTGACGTTGTTGAATGGTTTCTGTCATTTAACCTTGGCTTGGTTTGTGAGATGATGTAACCTTAGATTAGCTGCAAACCGTCTCCTGCCTGAGTTAGTACTTACATCTTATAGGCTTATAGCCATGTATTACATATCAGGCTTTTTTCCCCATATATTTCAGATGTCTTTAAAAATAAAATACATGTATGGAAATGAAGGAAATAAATTCACATCTCTAGAAACTGGCTTAAAGTTATTTATTTCGAGTGAAGAATTTAGGAAAGGAGGTAGCTGCTTGCATGTAATTCTTTTGGCATTCTTCTTAAGGGTAGTAGTCAACTTTCTTCTAGAACCTGTTTAACTAAGCAGATTCTGTTGAGGCTACTAAGATAATAGGTATCCTTATCTTCTATTTGCACACATGATATCAACTTGGTGGAGGAGGATTGAGTAAACTTAAAAGGACATATTTTTCCATAGTAAAAGAATTTATTTAACCAAGACATAGTCTGCTCTTAACACGTATAATAATATACATAAACCAGTGGGCGGTAGTTTTTCTGTTTGACTAAGAGGAAATAAATAATTTCAGATTAAGAAAGATTAATATCCCATATGTATTTTATATTTTGTTCTGCAAACTTAAAGCTGATGAATTTTTGTTCTGAGTAAGACTAAGCTTTCACTAAACCATGATAATGTATTTTTAGTAGCAGATTTGTATGAGCTGTTCTTTTCATTTTTTGTTACATGGTCTGTGAAGTATTCAGTACGCTGAATAAGTGAACAACATTTGTAGTGGCTTGGCAAAATGTCTGTCTCTGGGAAAATGGATATGTATAATAGCAACACTTTTTTCTTGAACTGACATTCAAATTTAGTACCTTTATAAACAACTCACCATGATCGTGAGTTGATAACACTAAGGTCCAAGTACCTGTGTTTTGTTGTTTTGTTTCTCTTTTCCTTTTTTTTTCTTTCTTTCCTTCTGTAAACTTTAATTGTACTTATAAATTGGAGTTAAACACACGTCTTTGGTATTGTGACTGGAAACAGAAAGTGCATGCTGTGCTAAGATATTTCTGACACACATCGTGGAAAGCATTGAAGGATTCTCAGCAAGGTATGATAGGCTCTGGTATGCGTTAAACAGGATTAGTTTGACAAAAAGACTGATAGGGTAGAGGCAAAGAAAATGAAGGAGTCTTTGCAATAATCTCAGCAAGAGGTGATGCTTACTTGACTGACAGTAAATCTTAGACTTTACTCCTTAGGCACCTTTGCCAATTCTTCCTCTCAGAGCTGACAAACACTGAATTGGGAATGCCCTTAAAAGTAGAGCCCATGGTATCTTCTGAATAATCGATTGGATGTATGGGGAGGACCAGGGAGAACACAAGGACGATTTCAAGGTAACAAATGGATAAATCAAGATGCTGTTCCCTAATATAAGAGAAACTGAAAGTGTATCAAAAGTTCTATTCAGTCCTTGCAAGTTTCAAATTCCAGGTGGAGTGTGTTAGTGACAACGGGTGGAAGTGAAATGGGTGGTGGTCTGTCAGTTGGAATGCAAATGTGAGAGCCATGGGTACAGGATTAATAACACAAGCACTGAGGTTGGGTGAGAATGCCTTGACACAGAAGAGAGGCCTACACCTATGGATCTCTGAGACAATCCAGCGTGTGGAGGGAGCTAAGCATAAGAAGGCAAGGATTGCCATGAAGCCTGAGGAAGAGGATTTAGTGAAGTAGCAGGATCACTAAAGGGAGAGGGTGATCCAATGGAGCAGTTTTGACAGGGATTAATAGAAGTAACAGGAATGGCCATAGGGTTTGGCAGTGGGAACTCTTCAGTGACCCTCACAGGGGCTTTATTGAAGAAGTTCTGTAGCTTAGAACAAGCAGGAAAGTTTTTAAGCTACTCATTTAAAAAAATGCCTGAATTTCTCCTCATTTAATGGTTCTAAAATAGGCAGAGTGCCTCGCAGTTGTTACATAAGTTTGGGCATATTATCCTAAATTGATATATTCTGATATTTTAGGCAGTTACATAAATACTGACTTTAATTTCTTTAAGTTTTAGTGACTACTTATCTGATTGCCAAGTAAAGATTAAAAAAACATTTTTAATCTTTGTTGGTATCATGTAATTACTAGTTGTACAATGTTGAGAAAAGAATTACATTTCTAAGTTCCATTTTATCATAAGGAGATGACAGGTAACTATTTTATTTGGTTGTTAAGAGATTAAAATAGGAAATCATACATTCTTATCACACATTCAGCAAATAACAGCATACTATAATTGAATAAAACCCCTAGTTTTCAGTCATGAAGACCAAAGTTTGATTCCCAAGGCTTGTGAAAACCTGGAGATTTCTTCACCTCTTCTCTGTAAAACGGCTGTAATAAACTATTGTACTATTATAGAGCTGTCAAAATTTCTCTGCGTGCTTCATGTAGAATTCTTAATGCCTCAGACAGAATGAGTGGTCCATAAATAGTAGCTGTGATTATACTGTTATGGATATAATTGTTATCCTTATGATTAAATTAATAAAAGAATAGGACCTTATGCTTTGTTCACTGACTCCTAGCTCTAGTCAGACCTGATGTCAACTATTTTATTTGCTTTACAATTTTTTTCATAATAATTTCATCACTGCCATGTATTAGTGAGAATCAGTCTTATGTGGTTAACAGATTATCTTGTCAAAGTTATACTAGTCTCCATATAAGAACATTAAATAGAGTCAGAAATGAGTATAAATGATAGGACTTTAGCAGTCACCATATGAAGTAGAAAGGACTTTGCTGAGACTGTGCTTAAAGAATACATCTGAACACAGCAGTATATCTACAGAATAAAAGTAGAAATAAGGTTGATTTAGATCAGGAGATTTAAAAAAAATAGGCTACTTGAAACTATGACAAGATGGCTCAGCAAAAAAGAGCTCTTGCATAGCGTGGCTAGTGGCAGACGGTTGAACCCTGAACCCCAAGCAAAGGTGGAAGGAAAGAACCCACTCCAGAGTTGCCCTCTAACTTACAGAGGCATTCTCTGACATCTGTCCTCCAACTGCCAACACATTGTAATCACAAACCACAGTACAAAATAAAATACTGGAAAATGAGAATGAGGTACCAAAACCAACAAGGATGACAAAATGCAGATTACTCAGATGCCTCTTAAGACATGATTTTATTGATGAGAGAATACTGAATTTATTTTTTCTTTTTATTGTTTTTATGTTTTAACTTTCACATCATGCACCCTGTTCCCTCTCTCCCACCTCTCCTTAGACCCACCTTCCACTCTTACAACCTCTCCTCCCACATTAAAAAAAAAAAAAAACTCATTGTGGAAGCTGTAGTGTGTCTCAGCACGTCCCACAATATCCCGTTTTGTCCACACGTTTTTGCAAATGTTCATTATACTGACTCCTAGGTCTGGTACGGGGCCTCTGGCCTCTGCTGTCAATACTGGCACCTCACTGGGACTCTTCTCATATATGCTGTTTTTGTCCTGTGTCATGGAGATCTTGTAGTTTTGGGTCTATGGAACTGGCCTATTCATGCACTCCAGCCTTTCATTCATAGGGTGGACCAACTCATATCCCTCATTCTGGGCCTGCAACTACCCCCCCCCCCCCCGCAGGGTCTGCTCTCCTGAGTGCTGTAGCAGGTAAGGGGTTGGTTCAGCTCTTCTGCTTTCATTACCCCATTAGGGCCAATTCTCCTGCCTGCTACCTGTGGCAAGAGCTAGAGATCAAAGGGGATTTCTCCCTCGCCAACACCACAATGCAGATAGAAGGCAGCACCAAGAGGGAATAATCTGGTTCCTAGTTAAGTGCTTCTCACTAACCCACTCAGAATTCTGCAATGTTGTCGAGAAACAAGATTGAACAAGGGACCTCTTAGAACTCAAGTGATACAATTATGTACGGTATATGATATTTTAAAAATGAGGATTCTTATTTGTATTGCAAAATGCTGTATTTTTTTTCTCCAACGTGAATAACGTAGTCAAAAACCATTATTTAAAGCAACTATCTACAAAGGGAAACTAAATATTAGGGGGCAACACCAGTAGGAGTTAGAGAGGACAGGGGAACAAACCATTTGAAGTGGCTTGTATGAACAGAGTACAACAACATACATATGAGAAGGTCAGAATGAATTCTATTGTACTGTGTGCTACCTAAAAATATTTAAAAGAATAAAGCAACTGCAGAAACCAGCAACTGTAATATGGGATTATATCAAATTGCTTCAGGATTAGTAGCATGCCTACTAATCCTGTGCCTTTTTAAGGTTAATTTCTTATGCCAAATGTTGGTAATGTGGGGAAGAGTGACTGGAAACTTTACAGGTCAATTTAAGAACAATAAGAAACAGAAAATGTCCTTGTATGACTATTTTTTATTTATTTTTTACTTCAGGTTGCATCTCCATCACAGTGTTCTCTTTCCACCCCTCCCAGTCCCATCCTCCCACCTTCTTCCCCCTATCCCTTCCATCCCACTCCTCTGGAGTAGAGTGCCCCTACATAACAGTTCCCCGCCCCAGGTCAGCAGTCATGTGAGGGCCAAGAGCCTCCTCATACATGGGGGGGGGTGTACAAGGCAGCATTACTAGGGAAAAGTGTCTCATTGACCAGAAAAAAAGTCTATGTTCATGTTCCCTTCGGTGCATGCGTTGTAGTATAGTTATCCTTTACTATATGGCTAAAATCCGACTATAAGTGAATAGATGTCATGTGCATCCTTCTGAGTCTGGGTTAGCTCACTCAGGATGAGCTTCTCTAGTTCCATTCATTTGGCTGCAAATTGCATGATTTCATTGCTTCTGATAGCTGAGTAGTATTCCATTGTGTAGATGCATCACAGTTTTTTGTTCCATTCTTCAGTTGAGGGACTTCTGGGTTGTTTCCAGTTTCTAGCTATTACAAATAAGGCTGCTATGAACATAGATGAGGAAACTTCCTTGTGATTCAGTGAGGAATCATTTGGATGATACCCAGAGTGGTATGGTTGGGTCCTGAGGCAGAGCTATTCCAAGTTTTCTAAGATATTGCCAGATTGACCTTCATAGTGGTTGCACAAGCCTGCACTCCCACCAGCAATGGAGGAGGGTTCCCCTTTCTCCACACCCTCGCCAGAATGTACTGTCATATGAGCTTTTGATCTTAGCCATTCTGACAGGTGTGAGATGGAATCTCAGAGTCGTCTTGAATTGCATTTCTCTGATGATTAAGGATGCTGACCATTTCTTCAAGTGTCTCTCAGTCATTAGGAATTCCTCCTTTGTGAATTCTCTGTTTAACTCTGTTCCCCATTTTTTGATTGGATTATTTGATTTCTTGGCATTTAGTTTCTTGAGTGCTTTGTAAATTTTGGATATTAGCCCTCTGTCAGACGTGGGGTTGGTGAAGATTTTTTCCCAGTCTGTAGGCTGCCGTTTTGTTCCAATGACAGTGTCTTTTGCCTTACAGAAGCTTGTCAATTTCATGAGGTCCCATTTATTGATTGTTGGTCTTAGGTCCTGAGGTGTTGATGTTCTGTTCAGGAAGTTGTCACCTGTGCCAATGATTTTGAGGGTTTTTCCCACTTTCTCTTCTAGTAGATTTAGTGTGACCGGCCTTATGTTAAGGTCTTTGATCCACTTGGATTTAAGTTTTGTACAAGTTGATAAGTATGGGTCTAATTTCATTCTTTTGCAAGTGGACATCCAGTTGGACCAGCACCATTTGTTGAAGATGCTGTCCTTCTTCCATTGTGCGGTTTTGGCTTCTTTGTCAAAAATTAAGTGACCATAGGTGTGTGGGTTCATTTCTGGGTCTTTAATTTGATTCCATTGATCTACTGGTCTGTATCTATACCAGTACCATGCTGTTTTTATTACTATTGCTCTGTAGTACAGCTTGAAATCTGGGATGGTGATGCCTCCAGATGTTTTTTTTTTTGTTTGTTTGTTTGTTTGTTTTATTGTACAGGATTGATTTAGCTATTCAGGGATTTTGTTATTCCATATGAAGTTGAGAATTGCTTTTCCTAGGTCTATAAAGAATTGTGTTGGGATTTTGATAGGAATTGCATTGAATCTGTATATTGCTTTTGGTAGGATGACCATTTTTATTATGTTGATCCTACCTATCCATGAGAATGGGAGATCTCTCCATCTTCTGATGGCCTCTTCAGTTTCTTTCTTCAATAACTTGAAGTTCTTGTTTTACAGGTCTTTCCCTTGCTTAGTTAGAGTTACCCCCAGGTATTTTATATTGTTTGTAGCTATTGTGAAAGGTGTTATTTCCCTGATTTCTTTCTCAGCCCATTTATTTGTTGTATAAAGAAGGGCTTCTGATTTTTTTTTTAATTAATTTTGTATCCAGCCACCTAGCTGAAGGTGTTCATCAGCTGTATCCATTCTCTGGTGGAATTTTTTGGGTCGCTCATATATACTATCATATTGTCTGCAGTTGGGATAATTTGACTTCTTTGTTTCCAGTTTATATCCCCTTGATCTCCTTTAGCTGTCTTTTTGCTCTAGTAAGAACTTCAAGTACTATGTTGAAGAGATATGGCAATAGTGGACATCCTTGTCTTGTCCCTGAGTTTAGAGGAAATGCTTTAAGTTTCTCTCCATTTAATTTGATGTTGGCTACTGGCTTGCTGTATATCGCCTTTATCATTTCTAGGTATGGTCCTTGTATGCCCAATCTCTCCAGAACTTTTAGCATGAAGGGGTGTTGGATTTTGTCAAATGCTCTTTCCGGACTGTTACCTCACACTGTCCAGTGTCTTTACAAGGAACTCTGGTAGAGCTGTTGTTTGTGTTTCTGTGTGTGGTAAAGTTTTTAATAAAGCTTATACATGTGAGATGACTACATCAAGCTGATTTCTGCAGTTTATGATTACATCAAAACTCAAATCTATTTCCAGTTTACTAAAGTTTATTCAGAATAATTATAAATAGGAACTGAATTGGTAGGTGACTTATACCTGACAAGTGTGAAGCTTTTACTTTCCCCCATCTGTGACAGTCTGCTTTTTTTCTTCATCTGCAGAGCTACATTCATGGAAGCAGCCAGGCTCAGTTTGTGGCAGAGTCACACATCATCTTGGTCCTGAGTATCCTTTACAGACCTGGGGCATTGAAAGAGGTAAAGGAGAGATTCATGTGAACAAATCATGATCGTTGTGGGAATAAATGCCAAGAGTTTTAAAGTATGTTAACTTTAAAACTTATTTTCTAATTCCTATGTAAAGACTTCCTATTGCAGTATATTTTCTGTTACCCTGAATTATGTGTAGATTATAAATTTTTCTCTCATATTTGCTATTGAATTTCAATGTATTGATTTCATTCTGCATTGGTTATCTCTACCTAGGTTGTATGCATGGGTGTGTGCCGGGTGGGGAGCATATATGTGCGTACGTATTTATATAATTTTCCTCTATTGGATGCTCAATGGAAGGCAAAATGTGCATCTGATAAAATGAATAGGACAAAAGTATATTACTTTTTGTCTGTGTGAACTAGATGAGATAGCAGATATGAAGTATAGGACTAAAAAACAGAAGTTAGCTTAATCTCCATTTTGCTTTTCCACTTGGAAATTCACTAGTCACAAAGGGAACACAGATACATTTTATTGGTCAAAATGACAAAGGTATAGATGATTAGGAAATATAGTCTATGATATCATTACAGTCATAAAACCTATACTGGAAAATGCTGAAATAATTTCATTCTTCCAAGGTGAGATACAACTCTTCTAATTGTTCAGTTCCAGGTTAGCTTAAAAACAAAAAGATACTGATAATAGGCCTGAGGTTTAAGTAGAGGTTTGAAAAGAGTGTTTAAAGGCCTAGTTATTATTCCAGGGCACTAAAACCTCATGTTTCTGAAATTCACTAAACCATGTTATGTAAATATATATATATTGCTACTAAGTTATTTAACAGTATTTGGATTATTGTTAATTGTTCCGGCGGCTGTTAATCTTTAAGCAGCCATTATAAATGAGCACACAGACACCGCATGGATTTTTACAAGCCTTGGCCTGAATTGTGCAATCCTAGCCCATCTAAGCTAGCTCGTAATTCTATTACCCGAATATGATCCCATGTATACATATGTCCCCATGGACTGCCATTCTCCACGATATGCCTTTGTTCCTGGCCATGTGGAATGAAGTTCTTTTTTCTAACCCATGGTGTGTGCCTCCTTCTTCCTGCTGCTCCTGACTGGAATGCTTTCTTCTTCCTGCTCCTGGCTGGAATGCCTTAATCCTCTGTCTAAAGCACAGGCTTCCTGTTCTAATCTCAGGATGTTCCACCTTTCTCTGTCGTTGCCCAATCTCAGGCCTTGGCATTTTATTTAACCAATAAGAGTCAATATAAGTAATAGACAGCAAACAGGACCAATTAATTATCATTTAGAATGCTTAACACTACACCAACAATGTTAACCATCTTCTGCATCTGTTCCTGCCAGGTTCCCTTCTCCATTGATGACACAGTTCAATCTATATACTGAATTGCAAGTAATTGTAGCATATTGCTTACATTGACTTAGCAGTATATAATTTCAAAAACAAGAAATTGCTGTACACCAGAGTGGCTTTAGGTGAGAAAGTGAAGTAGTTATGGGGCCAATTGTTGGATAATTCTCCATTAAAATATAAGAGCAAGGTGGGAGGATGGGACTGGAGGAGGGAGTAGGGAGGGGATTGCAATTGAGGTGTAACTTGAAGAAAAAAATAATTAATTTAAAAAAACAACAAAAAAAGAAATTCAATATTGAATATTGCATATATTTTTATGTAAAGCATGAAATTTTGTAACCAGTTTTTAAAAACTAGTTCATGTGTGTTATGAAAGTGTGAAAAATTAAGGTAAACTCAAATTGATAATTGTAATATACAAAGAATTAATGGTCCTGTTCACCTTTGTCCTTTAACTATTCTGGAGCATTATATTCAGATCCAGGAAAAAGAATAACAAATTTTATTCATACCTGGCTGTGGTTTCCTTGACAACTACTGTAGATGCTGCTATCACCATGGGGATGGTTCTTCTAAATGAAGCAGCAACTTCCAAAGGGGATGTCGGGAAAAGACGGAGTAAGTTAATGTTACTATATTTGTTGTTTTGTTTTAGTCTTAGGATATATTTAATTCAGAGGGGAAACAGAACACCCATTTCTAAACACAGGCTTCCCTAAGAAGTGGTTTATGTTGCAGGAATTTAAGATTGGTTTTATGTTTTTTTTCTCTATTTCATGTGTGTCAGAATGAACTTAAAAACAGTTCTTCCAAAATGGCATTTGGGTATTTTTTGCCAGTTAAATGCACAGGAGAAGGGATTGGCATCACCCTGTTAGGGCTGCTCTGGGCTTTTCTGCTACAGCCGGTCTCAGCTGGGACATGCTCACTGCACAGATGGGCAGTCTTGAGAGATTTTATTGGCAGTAATATATTTTTATGTCATGAGACTCTGGGATCTCACGGAAGCCAGTGCAGATGCGGGAGCTGCTGTTGGAGTGTCTTTTCTACACTTACATGTGATTACTGTCTAGCCTCCGACATGTCTTTTACTAACATTTAAGAGCACATGGGGATCTCTGTTCCTGGAAAGGCAACAGTGACCTTTTCCAGGGACTTTGCTCTTATTGTTTTCCCACAATTTACAACCCTGTCAGTCGGTGCCAACATTTTAGGTTCAAGCAAGTGAACTTTCATCCTTTGATGGGACTATCCCATCTCAATGGATTATAGAAAAAAAAATAACTTTTTAAAGTAACAGATGTTGGTACAAATAGAGCAGAGTGTCTGGACAGGGTCTTCTGTCCAGTGAACAATGGGTCAGGAAAGGACAAGAGCTTGAGGAGGGGTTTCCTGCATCATAGCTTTTGAGAGTTAATGTCATGGTTTTCTAAAACAGATAATTGACCAAATATAGCTATAATAGCAGCAGTCCATTTTACTTTATAATGCCTGAACTTGTTTTACCTAAATTTTGATATAAAAAAGCACATATGTCCCCCAAAAGAATATTAACTCATTAAAATATTTAAAATAATCTAGATTTCCTTTTTCTTCTAGTACTTTAAGTATTGTGAGTGTGTTAAAGAGCCATAGTGACTTCTGAGTACTGAAATACATGAACTATTGAAATGGTTGGGGATAGTGAAGAGTTGAACCTGGCTTCAATGTTCCTCTGATAATTTCTTCACTAATATAAGGAAACTCAGAACTGAGCTTATTGCCTTCGGCAGGGTGACATCAGCTAAATGGTGTTATTTTGAATGCTCTTCTTGGGATTGACAAGGCATTTTTATTAATGTGATTGTATATAATCTTATTTCCTCCAATGTAAACTATAGTAAGAACTATGTAATGAGTTGTTTAATTTCATGTCTCTGATACAGAATATATGAAAACAGTGCCTTGAACTTCCATCATCATAGATGTGTCTATTGTAACGACTGCTCCCCTTACCTCCAGACTAATTATTTATATGTGGTTGGAACAGGATAGAATGCATGTGAGAAAGAACAAGAGAGGGTCAGCAAGGTAGAAAATGTTACCCTTTTGGGTTTCAGTCTGCTCTTGGTTTTGAATTGAGTAACTGCTGTGATTACCACTCTTGCCCATTCAACAGAGTGTGGGCCTCATGGGTTACTCCATTCCCATTCTTAGATACTGGAGTAGCAGTATTTTGCTCTCAACTGCTTCACACTAGTCCATCTCCTTTGCTTGATCACAGATTTGGAGCCTCGTTCTCCACTGCTCTATTCCTGTTCTAAATAGAACCATAAGAAAAAAAGTATGTGGTAGAATTTTGTATTTGGAAACGTATGAAATAAAACTTAGTTTAGTGAGGTATTTGGAAGGAATTATTATATACTATATACCTTAGGTCTGATATCCTTTATATTTGGAGATTATACGACTTTCTGAAGTATAGTATACATGTGAAGCTAATAGATCAGTGTTGTCACAACAGAAGCTGTGTCTGAATGCTACTAAATGCTCCTGGTGGTTGGTAATTTCTACTGTATTAGTGGTTGATATTCCTGAAAAAAACTGCACGGACAACAGCACATCAATGACCATGTGTTCACAGTCACTACTCCCTGATGTCAGAATTGCTGTCAGACGTGCTTTCCTTCAGGTGCGAGGAAAAGGGAAGCTCGTTCCCCCACTGTAGAAGCAGAGATCTGTTTGACTGCAATGTTCTTCTGACTTAACATTTTTAATCTCTTCGTCTTTGCCTATTTTTCCTAGTTATCTCACTCTCAATATTCCCTCAGACTAACAGATGTATATTAATTATCCTGCAAGTGTTTTGTTCATAACTGGTATTTAGGTAACAATAGTGTTATTCTATAGGACATATTTAAGTACTATTTTTTATTCTAAGCATGTGTATATTTAATTGGCTAATATACTTTAAACTTTAGAAACAGCTTTTAATTTTACTGATAGTGAATCTTATTTAAATAATATATATATACATATATACATGCACAAAGGGGAAATAATATGTTTCATTAGTCATATATTCCCAGTTGTAATAGAAGAAAATGAAAACTGAGAAAGCAATATCCCTGCTGTCAGATTTCAGTATTACAGAACAGTATCAAAAGCTTGGGCCACAGTACATGCCGCAGGAACATGGCCCTCTGCTCAACCAGAAGAAGCCCAGCTGCAACACTCTGACACTGTGACCTGCTCTGCAATAGTTTTCCCCTCCTTGGGTTTCTCTCAGAACAAGTTTTCTACCCACAGATTTTTGTTCCTAGCCTGTTGCTGGCTGAGATGCAGTATTTCAAAGTAACATGGGCTCTTCTAAGGCAGTCATGAATCTAATAGCTAGTATTACATTTCTGTATGAAGATCATAGGGCTTGTTGACAAGGAGACTTTTTTGAGCATCTGCCAAGTCATAAAACTAGGTCCTGCTGTTTGTTAGTCGGTCCTTCATAATCTGGGGCTGATAATTGTGTTTGCCACTTTTCTCATTTCGTTCTGTGTTGATGCCTCTGGGACATTTTAGCACTTATGGGAGCTTTATAAAAGATGAAAATCACTGTAAGTCTTAGATCAGTGAATTTTGTTGTTTTCATACCCCAAATAGTACATTTTCATTGAGAAGAATGTGGAAAATAATGAATACATTGTATTGTGGATTATCTGGTTTGTGGTCCTTGTATGTGCCTGAACTGTTGCATGTAAGTATTTTGTAACTGAATACATTTCAAGTGCACCAATATTCACATGTTTTGAGACCCTAACAGTGCTGTCTCTTTTTCTAGTAATTTGCCTCGTGGGATTAGGCCTGGTGGTCTTCTTCTTCAGTTTTCTACTTTCAATATTTCGTTCAAAGTACCACGGCTATCCATATAGGTAATATATTTATACTAATATGGATGTTTTCATTTTAAACCAACAGTAGAAGTATTTCAGTGATTAGTTAATGTTAATATAATGTAAGTATCTAAATTACTATCCTTCTGATTTTAACACTATTAAGCAAGATCTGAGCACCTAGCATGTGTTCAGCATCATGGATTGTAAAGAGATGTTAGATAGTTCATGTTACCAATGCGTGTCTCCTTTTAGATTGGATGTACATAGATAGCAAAGTGACCTTTATGTACAAGCTTTGACACATTCCTCTTTGTTTATTCATCCTAATTGGGACATTATTTTCAAGATTGCTTTCTCATAGAACCTACTCTTCAGTGTTCTTTAAATGTTGCAGCATCTTTTGAATGCTGCAAACTTGTAATAATAGGATCATCGGAACCTCGGTCTGCTTACTCTATTTCCAGTGTGAAGTTGAGCTTCCACTATATAAAGTGACACATTCCCTGTGATGGCTCCACTACTCTGGAGTTCGACTAACGTGGATAGAAATGTAGAGGAACTCTCTTAAAATAACTCAGAGCTGGGAATCATACATAAGAATTGGTTTGTAAATATGAAATTCAACAGGTTAGATGAAAACACTTGAGTTGTTGCTAAGCAGCAGAAATACTGGAAAGAAAGCTGGGCAAGAGAGCCTAGGAAGCCTAGCAAGGAGAGGTCAGAGTGAGGAAGCAGAAAGCAGACTTTCCAAGGACTCCACCCATGTTGTGCTGTCACAGTGGGGGGTGGGTCACCCCATTTGTTTGTATTTCGGAAAGAAATTACTTTCTTGGGATTATGTTAGAGTGTTCTTTTTCCAGTGTCTACTCTAGGATTATGTTAGAGTATTCTTTTTCCAATGTCTTCTCTAGGAATTCCTACAAGTTTTGGCTTTTGTTCCATTCCAATATTTCCTTTCCCATAATTTTTAATTCATTCCATTATATTCTTATAACCTTTGATTTCCTCTATATGAAGTGATCGTTTCTTGATTAAAATACAAATGAAAATGAATAATCTGAAGTTGGCCCACACAACATTTTTTCCAAACGAAACTCACAATTTCTATTTTCTTTGTCTTCATATATACACCTGCTTACAGGACAGTATCTACTTACCTCTGACTTATTGTAAGGCTTTTTGTGTTACTATTGAGAGTATTCTGCCGCACTAACCTATTGCATACAGTAACTAAATTCACAGATTGCCTTTGAGGCCACAATAACTAGATTTGCCCTGAATCTAGTCTGGTTGTGACCATAGGCAAGTTGCTTAACTTTTCTAACCTTAGTTGTTCTTGTTTATCAATGAATAAAAATTTATGTATTTCATTTTTTTATATGAGATAATGTATGTAAATCTCTTAGAACACCAGTACATAGTAGTAATTAATTACTAAATAAATGTTTAATGCCTAATTATCATTGATTCTGGTATAAATATTTACACCATATTTTACTTTTTTCTAAATGGAGTTTTCTTCTTGGAGTGCACACCAAGTAGCTTTGCTTCATATTAACATAATTCATTTCAGTGAAGAACAGATTTTCACTGAACCTTTTGATGAATTTAATTGGGCTCCAGGGTCTCTTGAAACTTGCCAATGAAATATCAAGTTTCTTAGAGATTTCATCTAATTATCATCTGAGACATAATTCAGAAGACATTTTATTTTGCTGCTAGCAGTGATTTTATTGTATATATTGAATCAAAAGGTGACCTTGCTCTCTGCTCTTTTTTTCTAAGAAGAAATGGGTAGGTGTTGGGCTCCAGTCAGGGGTAATCATCTCCTCGGCCTTGTCTCCTGACATTCAGACTTACCAGTACTTTCTGTCTCCAAAACCATCTGAGGATCATCAAAGTCTCTACTGTAGTAGGAGAAAGCATGAACTGTCTGCATTCTTTCCGTCACTGTGCTTCTAAATGTCTGAGGAGTCTTAATTGGCTCAGAGCGGCTGAGTAGCATAATAAGAAAATAGGAATTAGAAACTGAAAATCTGAAGGCAAGTCTTGGGTTTGCTTTTGTATGTTAAGTAAGAGCTCCCACTCTGTGGTTGCACAGATTCTTAGATCTTTGAAATATCTTAGATCTTCTCTTTGTTAATGTAGTCTTAGAATTAGCTACTTCCTTGTCGTTTTTCCCTCAGCTCTGATGTAGTTCCTTTAGAGGGTTGGAGATAGGTTAGAGGTGTCTCATATCTGTCCCCATGCCTGTATCATTAACTGTTTCCTTATATGTGCTCATACATAACTGCTTCAGAATTGCATATGAATGAATGCATATAGTTCCTGACATACCCTTGGTTCTCAGTGGCTTCACCTGGCCTTTCTTCATCTGCACCAGCACGTTAGCATGTGCTCCGTATCATTTCATTGCATCCCATTGTTTGTTAAGTTTTTTATGCACAATTCACCTATGTGTTTTTATTCCTTTCCTTTCTAGAAGACTGTATCAGGAGAACAGTCTTTGACACAGACTTTTGTGTCTACAAAGGACTGAGCACATAGTAGGTACTTATCATGTACATGCTAGTTGAATCCTTTTTCCTCAGAACACTGTCTACATGAGCACAGTGAAGAGCTCTGATCTGTAACCTTGCCTGCTGCAGGAGCTCTAATACACATCTAGTAACATACCTGGAGTTGTATGTTTGCCCCACACAGCTAGAGAATTTATGGAAAGATAGTTAAATAAAAAGCAGACCGTATGTGAATTCAGTATGTACAGCAGGCCCAGAAAATTCCTCTCATCTTAGAAAATAACCTGGAGTTCATTTAGCCTTCTGGTTTTGTTTTTTTTTTTTTTTTTGAGTTATGATCAATAGCATTGGAATGTTTGATGACACTGAGTTGAGGAACTTCATAATAGCAACTACAAATGAAAAATACTCTTAATTTAGCATGAATAGGCTTAGCAAGGGGAGGAAAGCTTGTAATGTATAGATTACAGACCTTTACATATTTACATTTCCATACTTCATATTCACTATACCTCTCAGATATCTATCTCTCATCTACAAGGAAAATGCAAAATATGTAGCTGTGAAATTATAGAACGTGTCTACTGTGCAGATTACTTGACACAAGAATCTCATTCGTCTGCCTTTCTCATGCTAAGTTCTCACTCTGGAGAATGGAATCAAGGTCCAGACAGACAGCGGTGCAGAAAAAAGTGGGGGTGCTCTAAAGGCTCCATTGTCTGTTGCTGCTCTTGTCTAGATTAAGAATTCAGTCTAAACAATAATTTTTAAATGGAAATCGTGATTTAAGGATTATTTTTTCCCATATTGTTGTATTTCATTGTGCTGTATTGGAAAGTGATCTAGACATTGAGGGAGAAAATGTGATTTGGACCATGGCACTTAAAAACTCTGTGCCCTCAGGCAAGTCTGTCTCTTGAGATACAGTAAGCTGCTGATTTATGAATAAATAACTGAGATAAGCCAGATTGCAGCCTGACATTGCTTTACTTAGCTGCTGTGAGCATCAGCAAGTGTAATCTCCAAGTAGATTACACCAGTAGTCATTGGCATTGACAAACAGTGTGTGTTATTTAAATAATAATACACAAACAGATCCCCTCTACTCTGGCTCACTTTTTTGTTGTCACTTTTACAGAATGTAAAACTGAATAAGTTGACAGAAATATCTAATTCTACCCAGTTTAAAAAATATATAGGCAAATCCCTTTTGTCATTAGCAATATAATTCTTAATATCTAATATTAATATAAAAATAAGTCCAAAATCATTTGAGTTCAGAATTGCATCTGGATTCTTCACCATGCATCCTAACCCCTCAAATTTCAGAACAGGAGTACCCTAGAACTGCAGCTTCCTCTCTCTGCCAGGAACTTCCCCGTGGAGCAATGCTGAAAGCAGTGGAGGAGTTGCTCCATGTAAAGTACATATATGTTCCTAAGGCTTTATTAATAGACATGTCATCAAAATCCATACTAACTATGCCTCTCTGCCAAACTGTGTAGAGAACTGACCTAGCTGTTAGTTAAACTTGGTAGCCTTCTCTTACCTTCTGTAACTCTAAATAGAGTTATTCCTTCCCCAGAATCTCTTATTCCTAAGAAAGGCCAGAATTTCTTTAGGTTTTTTTCAAAAGACAATTTGTTTCAGAGCTGAAGACTTTCCTGGGTTCTGTAGTCTCTTTGTAAGGAGGGCCTCAGGACTTGACGCTAATGAGATCTTGGTAAGGACAATAATATACTTCTTACTAGCATCCCTGTTTAACACTTATAAATGTAGAGGATTAACCATTAGTAGACACATGAGTCACTGAAAGCACTAACTATAAGAAATTAAAATTCAGCCAGTGGTCATTTGTGGTACACTTGCACTTGGGAGATGAAGGCAGGAAGAGCAAGAGCTCATTGCCAGTGTTGACTACACAGGAATACCATTACCTTAAAAATTAAAAGAAGAAGAAAGAAATCCAACCCATATGGTACTGAGTGGAGAAGTGAGGTCCTTCTTCCCTTGAACACTTTGAGTGAGAAACCTGACAATTTGCCATTTACCACATATGTGATTGGTGTTAGAGGGTCTTCCTGGCCACGAGAGCCACTGACTCTTCCCTTGTCGTGAGAACATGAAAAGAGCGGCAGAATGAGAATTACATGCAGGAAGGCTTCTCAGTGCTTAATGAGCTCTCAGTTGAATAAAATACATTTGTTCAAAGCACTGTACACATACTGGATTTTCAAAACACCAGGAAGAGGTGAAAAACAAAAGTAATGGTGAGCCACTATTTCCCAGCATTTCAGATAATGCACAGAGAGGGAACAGTAACTATCAGGATAGAGTCCTCATCCCATAGCCTCCCTAGCACATAATTGACTAGCTTCTCCTTTCAAGCTTCATGCCCTAGATTTGTAGCATGGCATTCTTGCCTGTTTTTCTTTTTTGATTATCTCACTGCCAAATATATTACCCCTGAGACCTAGAGCTAAGTAATTACTTGAGCAGCTTATCTTCTACATACCCCAAGTCAACATCATCTCTTCGGGCTGGAGAGATGAGTTCCTGAGCTCAATTCCCAGCAATCATATGGTAGCTTTCAACCATCCACAATGAAATCTGGTGCCCTCTTCTGGCCTGCAGGTGTATGTGCAAATAGAACACTGTATACATAATAAATAAATAAATCTAAAAAAAAATCTCTGCATCCTGAATGATGCTTTTTTTTTTTCTCTTTTTACCTATTTTTAGTTACTCACTGACATAGGAGTTGAAAACTGGAGAGTCTGTACTTGGCCCGCATCCTCACCCTACATTGTTAAAGAACTGGTTCCCTCATATTCTTTTCTCACGGCTGCCATTTTAATGATACTCTGTACCTGGGACTTTCTCTCTAGAGAAAAATGTAGGGACCAGGCCTTGTTATTCCACTTCCTGTGGCACGCTTCTGTGCCAGGTACTCAACAGTTGATGATCAGTAGTACACTACTGACTGCTGCTTAAAAGTGACTCTGGGGGGGTGGCTATCATTTCTGAAAATTTGAATCATATTCTATAAAAAAAAATTTTGAATTTTAAGTACTGGCCTTTCTAATGTTCTTCTGGAATATCACCCTCAGGAAGTCAAGGGCAGCATGTTATTTTCTGAATCCTGGATATGAAGAAAAGAACCAGTGTAAGAAAGTAGCATTTGAGATCACCCTCTCCTTCTGCATTACAAACTGCTGTTCCTCAGCATCCATTACATACTTCAGAGCAAAAAAAAAATAAAATAAAATAACATAGCCATGTACCTGAGGACAAAAGAAAAGAACTGTTTAAGGATAGCTACAGGTCCCACCCCACTATTTAGTGTCCACGTGAACCGTTCACTTACTGGCTTATGGCTTAGATTTTTACCTCAGTTGACAGAGCGTATATTCACATCAGTACCAGCCTGCCAGGAGTCAATGTTGTGAATATGAGAGTCCTGTAGCCACAGTAATGGAAAGTTTATGGGAACAGCAGGACACAAGGCAGCACCCAAGGCAGGAACTTGCTCCTTCAGAAAACTAACAACAGAGGAGAAGACAGATATGCTCAATATTTGGTCATTTAGGTTTAACTACATATAAAAACATCTACACATCTTTATGATAAATAATATCAGGGAAAATAAACAAGCGCCATTCGAAGTATATATGTAAAAGAAGAATTTCACTGTTTGCCATACACCAGCATTATTGAGCAGGCACAGATGACAAGAGAAGCGATGTATGAGATCAAGCTAGATAGACTTAAGCCTAACCATGGAACGTTGGTGTCAATGTGGTCCATTCATGTTAGAACAGACCGTCTTCATATAATCAAAGTAAAACATCCTGAGTGATTACTGAGAGAATAGCAGGTGGTACTCTTCTAAGAAACATTTTTTAAAGATTTTATTTCATATGTATGAGGGATTGCCTGCATATACATATGTGTATAATAGTCATGCCTGGTAACCATAGACCAGAAGAGGCATGAGATCCAATGGAATGGGAGTTACGGATGGCATTGATATGGTAGGAGGAAAGAACACTTAGGTCCTCTTGTCAGAGCAGCAAGTGCTCTTAACTGCTGAGCCATCTCTCCAGCTCCCAAAGCAGTTTTGTCAGTATTTGACTTCGAGTTCTTCCAATATTTGAACAATATGCTAGTACCATTTCTATATTTTTAATGAAAAAGGAACATTTGAAGTGTATAAAATGAGTAAACATTTTACTACATGATTATCATTTACTGTAAGACATTTAATGAATGATCAGTTTGATTACACTTGTCATTTATTTCATAATGACATTTGAATGTGATCATTGGGAAAAAATTTAAATAATTCTCAGATTTTCAGTTTGGAAAAAAAAATCTCAGAGTGAGCAAACAACATGTTTAGATCATGGGTCAATTTTTATTTTAAGAATGGAATCATGAGGGGCTGAAACACTAGCTCAGCAGTTAAGATCACTGGCTGCTCTTCCAGAGGCTCCGGGGTAATTTCCAGCAACATGGCAGCTCACATCTGTACCTCCTGTCCCAGGAGATCTGACACCATGTTCTGGCCTCCTCAGACACAGACATACACGTAGGCAAAACATAAAAATAAATTTAAGAAAAATATTGTGAGTTCCTTTTACTCTGCAAATATGACAATCTAAATATCAGAATTTTTTGTAATCTTTCTAGTTGTGAAAAGGAACGTGAAACCGAACTTTTAAATTATTATTTAACACTTATTTATTACTA
>CAJQZJ010027501.1:0-11379 GCA_907164525.1 Lophiomys imhausi | reverse complement strand
TATGTATGTATGTATGTATGTATGTATGTATGTATGTATGTATGCATGTATGTATGTGTGTGTTCCATGTCATAATAGCTTACCAAAGGCCTACAGTTAGATAGCACATATGTGGTTTTATTCAATTTATTCATGGTTCCCCTTAGATTGGCTTGGACTCACTCCTTCTAGCTGAATGAATGACTGAATGTGGCTGGGGCACTTCTGTCTTGGTCTGTAGCCCAGGGGCTGGCACTGAACGAAAGTAGGTAACCCACACAGGAACCAAATTTAAGATCAAGGCCTACGACCACCCAGTCCTAACAAAGGGCACAGAACTGACCACAGTCTCTGGAGGACAACAAAGGCATTAATCAGTTTCTCTGAAAATTTGAACACTGTCTTTTCTGAGGCTTTTTAAGAACTGCATTTGAAATTTTGGACAGCTTGTTGTGGAAGTTGCATGTGACCACCTCCAGTCTCGAGGGCTGTTATTTTTGTGAAAGTCTATTTTGACCAAAGGAAATCCTGTTTCACCAGCAGCATGGGCAGCAACCCTGAGATACAGTCTCAGGAGTGTTGTGAGGATACAGACTCTCTTTAATCTCAGATTAAAAATATTTGATGTTTACAAGGTGTATTAGCGTAATTGGAATGTGTCTGCCTGTCTGCCAGCCTTCCTTCCACGATAGAGCCTCATAATTAAAGAGCATTGCGTTCGTGTGGCTGCCTGCTTATCCTTTCATGGCTTCTTGTGAGCAGTTATGGTCAAGACCGTTACCCTGGGCCCTTGGAAAATTCATTCAGACAGACACAGCTGTAACCAGAACAAAGGAAGAGACCACATTCCCCTTAGAATCCTACCTAGTGCTCTGGGCAAAGTGGGAAATGAGACAACTAAAACAGTGTATAAGAGGCACATGGTATTCCAAGAAACTACTAAGTGTGTGTTATGGGGGCTCATGCCTTTAAATATATACATAGGCCAAATGTGAATGCATATATTTGCACATATATATCTGCATGTATGTATATGTGCTTGTATATACACACATGTATGTGAAGGAAAAGAAGTTATATATCCTTCCTTCCTGTTCTGAAAAAGAAATAGCCATTTTATCTCTTTCTTTTTATCTAATTATATGTTATTTATGAACACACAAGCATGTCATTTACCTGAAAATAAGTATCACATAGGAAGGGAATGTTAATACCTTATGGAAGGTCTGGAGGTCTAGACTAAGTCTTCTAGGATTTCAAAGAAAAGATAAAACCTACTAGTAAGATAAGAGTAGCAAAAATCAAGTTGTAGAATAAAATTCTTCACTCAGCTAATAGCAATATCATACACCAAAAAAAGAAGGAAAAAACAAAACAAAACAAAACCAAAAAAAAAAAAAAAAAACAACCAATGACCAAAACCAAAACCAAAACCAAAAGAAGCAATAAGGTTTAAGATGACCAGATCCAGTGTATTCTGGCCCTATTGCTTTGAGAGTATTAAAGTGTTTTATGAAAGTCTACTAGGGAAGTGGACTTCTTTTTTTTTTTTCTTTTAATCATTTCAGCCATGAGAACAGATCTGTATACACGGTTTATGGAACTGAAACAGATCGAAATAACTTGTCAGCTGATCTCTCCCCATCACTTCATAAAAGACTCAGGAGAATAAACTGACAATCAGACAGCATCTTCTGTCTGAAAGCTGTTTTTAATAGTTGCAGATCTAAAGTGTGTCAAAGGAGCAATTTTGTGATTCATTTGGGTGATACTCTCTTTCCTGGAACAAAAATATTTCTTTTCATATAGATATTGAAAAGGGAGTTTGTCCTTATTTTGAACTTATAATTGATACAGTTTTACAAACAAGAACAGTTCTCACCAGGGAGATGTCTTCCCAGTCTGCTGTCTGGGAGGAAGATGCATACTACAGGAAATAGACAATCTTGAGGACTAGACAAGCAAAAAGTTTCCTTAGGGGCAATTCATCCTGTCCTAGATACTCACTAGTCTCGGCTTTAGTTCTTCGGATGTACTTTGATTACTGGTACTTGACTAGGCTGCAGGAGCCCAATCTTTTATGAGTGTTGTTTAAAGCTTTATTAAATTACTTTATACATATATATTTATATATACATATATATACACATATATATATATTTATGAGCAATCTCTGCTGCATTAATAAGAAGGGTGATAGAATCAGTTAATTTGTTTTGATTATAGATGCTCAAGAGCCAGGCAAGGTCTCTTTGATTTAGGGTATTTATTTATTTATATATTTGATTCTCACTGTTCTCTACTACATAGAACAAAATAAAAAAATACGACAGTTATTATTTCTTTTTGTGTTGGACCAGTAGCTTGCTGTAGGTTTTGTAATACCTACATCACATGATCGGAAAACTAAGAACTTAGGTTCCTTGGTGATATTTGGCATTAGTAAAAATGTGGAAGAAACAAAGAAAAAAGGCTACAAATTCCAGGAATTGTAGGTCCTTGTCATTTTATTTCTTTCCTTTTTCTTATTTCTCTTTCATTATTTTTCTCCTAAGGATGCTGTTAGCTATCAATGTGAAGTTGAAGACTGACGAGGTCGGAATGCATGAAAGACATACTTTGAAGCACATTCATCTAGTTCATGATTTACTTGCTTTTTTTTTTTTCTCCGTAAAAGAGAATGCTGCATCCCAACTCCACCCCCCACGCCTTTAGAAGTGAGGTCTCCTGAATAATTGAGGCCTTAAGAAAAGTTACAACACACTGTTTGAAACCAAGACTCTCTGCATGCAAACACTCTGTTGACATCAGCAGATCATGTGTGAATGTTTTTTTCTCCTATCTCTGGGAACTGGGGTGTGGGGGTGAGAGGATCTGAAGCATATGGATTGGATGTGGGTGCTAATTAGTGAGTTGACTACGATGCTCTTTGGAATGTTACCGTTTTCTAATAAAATTGAGGTTTCTATTATTTTCCTATAGGGCAAGAAAAAAAATTTAGTCAGGATGACATTTACTCCAGGAACTTTAAAAATCCTGCCATTATATTTGATAGACTGACAGTTGTTTTATGGCTTATGAGAACTGGCCAGTGTTAAAAGATTTGGTATTTTGTTTTGGAAAACTATAACTGAGCTGAACTTATTAGAGTTTCTGAGGCCGATCTGTAAATGGAGACATGTTTCTTATGAGTTGGTGCTTCACTCTAGCTTATGATGTTCATAAACATCTATATCTTAAATTACAGTGTTTTCAGAGCTAATGTAATGAATCGGTGGGCAAAATGGCTTGCCACCAAACCTTACAACCTGAGTTCGTTCTTCCTGGCCCTACAGTGGAAGGAGAGAGCTGTGACACTGACCTCTGCCAAAATACTGTGGTATACACACACACACACACACACACACACACACACACACACACACTAAAATTTAATAAAAATAGTTGAAGAAAATCTGTGAGCCAAAACATTTTTTGGTTTGATTGTTTGATCGTTTTAATTTAATGTTTCTCAGCCATTCATCTTTCTTGTGAAGAACATGAATTAACTTCTACGGTTTTCAATAATGCTAATATTGAGCAATAGAAATATCTCTTGTAGCAACTAGAATTATTCTACTTGATTGACAACTTTTTTGCTGCCCGTGCATTATAATAGCAATAAGTTTAACCTGGTGGAGAAGATAAGGCACAACCACAAAGCATTGATGAGAATAGATTCTCTCTGATAAGGCTTGAAATCTCATTTTAATTGGAGATTATAGAAGCGGGGAGTGGTGGGTCTCTGAAGAAGAAAGCTTTATGGAAGAGAAGGAATTTGTAGTGGATTTTGAAGATAGGATACCATTTAGAAAATATCAAGAAGACAACAGAAGGTGGGAAATTTTACAGTTCGTTTTGGGTTTCCTGAGGGTCAGTCATGGAGTCATGTGTAGACTCAGTTTCAAACTGAGCTGTCTCTTCTCAGAGGATAAACATGTGCCTGTGAATTCTTATTAGACCATGTGGCCTTTATTTATAGCTCCCATTTGATTGTGCTCAGTAGATTGTTACTAATAATGATAAATTCTGTGGGTTCAGAAACACCCTGCGAAGAACCTTTTATATGTTTTTAGTTCTTCAGCTAATTGGAAGGGGAAACTGAACAACAAAAAAAGAGTAACCAAATATTGTGAAACCCCCAAATTTCTGTGCTTAGGCCAGGTGTCTGGTAAATCTTAGAAATTTTAATCATCTTAACCTTATTTAAATTAAGTAACATGAAGATTTTCTTACCCTTGTTATTCAGTTTGACAGAGTATAGTTTTAGATAGTAGATCAATTAACAAGGATTTATTGAGTAGCTACTCTGTGATCAGACTTTTATTATGGATGGAGTGCGTAAGTCCTGTTTAGAGACCATAAGTTAACAACAAAACTAAAGAGTGCATGTATTAAAGAGGTGATACAGGGATGCTTTGTGTGAGTGCTGTTAACACTTGTCAAGAAAAGAGGGAAGAACACCTGGGAAAGCTGGAAATTTAGAAGGACAGTGAGGACAGAGAAGGTCTGACAGGTGATGGGAAATGCAGTGGCAGAGCCTGAGGCTCAGAGTAGAGTGAGGAAGTTGGGAGAGGATTAGAGCTGATAGTGTTTTCTGAACAGAACTCACTTTATATGTTATGTATGCAGCATGAGCTGTGACATACTTTAATGCAATGTCCAAAATATTCTTTCTCTCTATGCACGGTCCTACACACATGTACCACACACATGTGTGCACCAACAAGGATAAAACTTTCTCTTATGTTTCTTTGTGGCTAATTCTAAGAACTACATATTTTTACTCGAATGGGTGGAAAACCTTTGTGATAATTGCATTACTTAAGATTAAAGCTGACATGTTATTCATAGATTATTAGATTTGTGATTTTATTTAAAAATCTTAAATATTCTAAATAAGTGAGTTGAACAGTGAAAAGTTTCTTAACATTCCTAAGAAAAGCAAAAGCAATCAAGGCTTTCCCCTTTTCAATAGACCATTTGGAAGTAAAAGTTAAAAGCTAAGTATGAGAAATGCAGAAGTTATAAAAGGAACTCGAGAATTTATTTTTAGGTTATTAGCCAGACGCACTTTTCTAGGCCAGCTTTAAACTGGCCTAGAAATATAAATGCTCATCCAGATAAACTGTAATCAAATCCAAATTATTTCTCACAATTAGTACATATGATATGTTTGCATGTTTGTGCTGATGGGTAGAACATAATTATTTCTCTTAATTTTTAGATGTTTTTATTTTTTGAGAGAGTGAGACTTCTCAAATGCCGGTGTTATTGGATACAGGTCTGGGGCCTGTATGTCTTAGACCGGGTTGAAAGCTTTGCTGTTTCTGTTAGAACATGAGCCACACCCTTGATAGAGGTGTACAGAGAACATAATAAGTTCTTCCCAAGGCATTAGGCACTGCTGTTTATTTTATTTAAAAAAAAAAAAAGGTACAGGGGCAGGGTAGGAAGGATCCTTTATAGTTTCAGCGTGGTCCAACAATTCGGGCCACTCCTTACATCACTAGATTGTAGAAAGCTGCATATGGGCAAGGGCTGTACCAGTTCTGTTCTCTAAAGTACTCGAGTGACAAGCACCGAAGACAGTCTCAATAAGTTGTCGTTGAGTCGGCCTTTAATGTTGGCCTGGGATACCTTTTAGCCATATGCCTTTTCTCATCATATAAACTGAAGAAAACTCACTCTGACCTTAGAAAGTCACACTAAGAACCACCACTCAAGCCCTGCATTGTTGAATGTACATCAGAACCAAACACTAAGGTTGAAGATGCTCAGCGGATGGAGAATCAACTTCAATCTTAGCTTCCTTAAAGCATTCCCAGAACGAGAGTTTTGCCATATGACAATCATGAGCCTTTGAATTTTTAGCCATGGCCTGGCAGTCCCTTTGCTGTGTTCTCAACCTGTTCCCCTGCTTGCCTTGTTGGCGTGACCCAAGTTATCCCCTGGGGCTTTTCTAGCCAAGCCAGAAGAAGTTTTTGAACTTACTGAAGCAGGATGTGTTTTTTTCTTCCTGTCACCTTAGTGACTTTAGGCCTCTTTAGTATCTTAAGTATTAAATGCTTAGCTACTTAATGTACTTCAGCAGTGTCTTGGTGCTCTGGTATTACTAGAGGACTTAGTAGTACTTTACTTGCAAAATGGCTTTTGTAGGGTATTACTTTCTGGTTTCTCCACATCATTAGTCCATAATAACAAAGTACTATTTGCCACAAATGGGAATGCAAGCAGTATTGACTTTATAGGGCAAAGCTGGACTTAATGGAGTCAGGAAGACAATTCAAAATATGTTTATATTGACTTTATAGTATTATTGAAGTAGAAACATGATATTAAAAACTCTTGTGGAGATCTTGAAGACTTCTAAGTATAGTCTTAAGACCCCAAAGATTTCTGAAGCCCGACAAGGGAACTGTTGGAGCTCAGAGAACCACTTTGAGGTATTTTCTTCACAGTACACTTTACCAGGAAAAAGCATTAGACAGAAGCCTGTGGAGGATGGTGTTTATCTGAGAGTGGTTTTCTCCTTAACATCTCCTAGTTAACTTCTTCTAAGGTCATCTTAGTTCATTCTTAGGCCTGGTCACATTGCAGCAAAGCCACTGCTGGTGCAAGCTTCCTGGAGGTCTCAGTGAGTTCTCAAGTTGGTTCAAGAGGATCCAGACTTACAGGAAGCAGTTGTGATCACCCGTAAGATATTTCTGAGGCAGCCTACTACTGTATAATTGTCAAATTTGAACTCTGTCCTCTTCACACATATGCATGACAGCTTTCTCAGCCTCTCAACCTACCCTGTCACATATGATGGATGCTGTCTGTGACTACTCTAGGCTCACAGCTATTTGGGAATCTTACACGTGTAGGTTGACTCGCTCAGTGGTAAATATTAGCACAAACCATTCAATTTTATTCAATTACTCTTAGCTTTCTTGCCAGCCAAGAAACTCTATTTCTTAGTTTGACCAGTATCTAATTTTTCATTCTCGAGTCCTCTTCTTAAACTCCAATCAACTGGCAAGTCTAGTTAACTTTCTTTTAAGTATTCTTCTTCCTCAGATGAAATAAATTCCCCCACTACAAGAGACTGATCCACTGCTCTGCCAGTATTAGCAGCATTGTAATTGTGGATCAGCCAAATTCAGGCTCCCAAGAAACAAATGAACATGTCTTTACTGATGTTGAAGTATCTTTATCATCTATCACTAATTTCAATATTTACCTCTGAATACTCATCTGAAAATCAAAAAGTCATCTTTAAGTTCTTATTCTCTTCTACACTTCTTGAATATAACATTTTAATAAATTTTTGCATGCATACAATGTGTTTAGGCCATATCCACCTATACCCCTCCTGCTAATTCCTCCCAGATTCACTCCACCCCTCCCAATTTGGTGTCCTTTTATTTTATTTTATTTTTTTAATTAACTTACTGGCTTCAATTTGTGCTGCCCATATATTTATGGGTCTGGGTCTATCCACTGGAGCATGGTCAACCTACCAGAGGCCACACTCTTAAAAAAAAAAAAAACTGACATCCTGTCCCCCAGAAGCCATCAACTTTCAATAGCTCCACAGCTGCAGTTGGGGACTCATGTGCCCTTCCCTGACCTCCATGCTGGAATGTTACCTGCCTTGATGTTGTGTAGGTCTTTGTGCAGGAAACCACAGATGCTGTAAGTTCGTGATGTGAGTTCGTGAATGCAGCAGTCCTGTCATGTCTAGAAGAAAGTATTTCTTTGAAATCCTCCCTGATCTCTGGCTCTTAAAACACTCTAACCCCAGAGATGGTCTCTGAGCCTTGGAGGGATGGGGTGTGATATAGATGTCCCATTTGTGGCTGAGCACTCCACAGATACTTGTTCTCTGCACGCAGACCAAGTGTGAGTTTCTGTATTAATGGATGTCTACTGGACAAAGAAATTTCTCTGAAGAGGTCTGGGAACTGCATTAATCTATAGTATAGAAATACAAATTTAGGAGGCAGTTTAATAGTATGTCCATCGAGCAAAATAATAGTCGTAGGCTCTCCCCTTTTTGGTCAAATTTTCAGTAACAGGCATGTATTTAGATGTTGGTTACCTCCATAATATTCATGCCACTACTGCACTCATGGGTGTATCTTGCCAAGGTGTTTTTTTTTTTTTTTTTTTTTTTTTTGTAGCTTACAAGGTTCATAGCTAGGTAAGGCTGTTGTGAATCTCACTCTGTCATGCCAGTAGCCTTGCACAGCATGTTCTGCTACTGAGAAAGCTAGTCAATAGGCAGGAAGTTTCCTGATCAGTACCAACTTAATTTTTCCATTTCCTGTGGCCAAAGTATGTTCTATCTTCAGCAAGAGGGTATTAACATAAAGTCCAAGTAGGTAACCAAGAACAACGGCAATAGGTTTTTATTGGGGGAACAGTTCCTGAGATACTATTAACCAATAGCTCAAGGGGAGGAAGCCCACAACTGGGACTGGGCATCTTATTTGGCATTCAATGGCTTCTTATAGGAGAATTATCTCCTGTGCAGGCTAACATTGTCCTTCACTTTTTTCTATTATCTCTAATTTGACTTATGACATTATCACCATAGTCTCTGTGTACCCAATACCCATACCTACCTTCAGCCATACCCATAAAAGGTTATTTTATAAGCATAAATATAATCAGTCACTCCCTGATTTTGCATTGTTCAGTGACACCCAATGTCTGAACTTCTCTGTGTGGTTTACAGATTTCATGGCCACTGTTGACAACATGTCTTGCAATATTCGCATACACATACTTCTCTGGGCAATGTTGAATTACTTTCAGTTCCCATAATGAACAACATTCTTTCCCACAGTTACTTGTTGCTGTTACCAAAATGTCTAGGTCTTCCTTTGTATAAGAAACTTCCTTAAGCCGGGCGGTGGTGGTGCATGCCTTTAATCCCAGCACTCGGGAGGCAGAGGCAGGCGGATCTTTGCGAGTTCGAGGCCAGCCTGGTCTACAAAGTGAGTCCAGGACAGCCAGGGCTACACAGAGAAACCCTGTCTCGAAAAAACAAAAATCAAAAACAAAAAAAAAAAAACTTCCTTACAACTCTTATTCCTTCAGGGACTCAGTTTAAATATCATGTCTCTGGATATGCCCACATTTCCATACTGCTTTCTATTCAATTGGAGTTCTGGACTGAATTTGTTTATTTGTCTTTCCCAGATAGGAAAGCAAACACCTGAGAGGCAGGCATTGTATTTTATATTCAATTTGCATTTCCTAAGATTCTTGAGAATGTCATTATCCTACAAACTCACAGTAAACATTTTCATGACAATGGAATTTTAGCTGGGACAAGGGGAAAACAGTCATTTTCAATTCACTAGTAAGATAAAGTTATTCTCTTTGTCAGATAAGCATAAACATACTGGTTGGCATATAATAAAATTTTAGATTTCGGTAGATGATAGATATTTTTATTGGAATTGTATATGTGTGTAAATTATAGAACTACCCTTAATCAATGATCGACCAGGTGATGTTACTTACTTAATAGTTAATCTTCATGTAAGTCTACTCCCAAGGTATTCTTCCTAGGATGCTTATTTCTTTGGACTTACTTTAATCCTTAATGTGTCTAACACTGTTTGCTTTGCATAAAAGCAAAGAATGAAACTTAAGAGATAAGAGTGTTTTGTGGTGAGAACTTCCTAAATCCTTACATCGCCTGAATTTAAAAGCCTATGAGTATTCTTCTAAGCAGAGTTGTGAGGGGTTTCTATCAGTAAGTACAAACTAGGTAAATCAATTTGGATTCATTCTTGTCTAGAAAAAGCAAGATATTTATGCTACATGAAGATTTAAAAACAAACTAGGAGTTGAAAAATCAACAAAACACTTTTAACTTAATGTGATTGAAATACTACATGAAATTAGTCCCTTATACAATGAGTACCAAACATTAAATTTCCATAGATATTCCTCCCCCAGGGATCTTCTGTGAATGACAATGAATATTCATTTCTTCACTTACAGACACTTACTGTGATGAAGAAGATACAGTCCTCACAGAGGGTCTCAATCACACCAGAGTTGAGTTTGTTGTAGAGAGGACAGATGGAACCCCTGACTGAAGTCAGAAAACCCCTCTGAGAAATTGACAAGAAAGAGCCACAAGTCAGGGAGAAGCTGTCTTGTCAAAGGGAAGTTAGTTGAGGCTCCATGTTGGGACTTTAGAGACAGAAAGAAGGCAGGTGAGAGGAGACTGGAGAGCAACGTGAGAGGGATGAGGTGGAATGAAACCAGATCAAATAGAGCTTCAAAGCAAAGATTAGATTTTGAGCACACATGCCATTAGGGCAGAGAACTAAGATTTGAGTTCCACTTCACCATGGCCATGGTATGGCTTGAATGCTGCTCCAAACTTATGCTGGAGTTTAGTTGCCACTGTAGTGGTACTTGGGGGTGGGTAGGAACTGGTGATTAAGTTATGAAGGATGTTGCCTTATAACAGACTGAGGCCAACACTTCAGAGATGGGTTAGTTGTAACAAAAGTGGGCTATTAGAAAGCAACCTGGGATACCTGGCTTGCCCTTCCTCTTGTCCTTCTCTCCCATGTTCTTCCATCACGTTGTTACACTGTCTGCCATGTTGTCTCACAGCAAACAGCGCCTTATCAAGGCATCTTGCTGTTGGACCTTGGATTAGTCACTTTTCTCACTGTTGTGACAAAATATATGACAAAAGCAATTTAAGGAAGAACGCATCCATTTTGGTGCATGTACATTTGAGGGTACAATTTATGATGGTGTGGAAGTCATGGCAGAAAAAGTATAATACAGGTGATCACACTGTGTCTGAATTCAGGAAGCAGAGAAAAATACATGCTGATATTCACCTCGCTCTCTTCTTTTTATTCTTCTTAGCCCATGGGATGGTTGCTCCCATATTCAGTGTGAATCTTTCTTCCTCAGTTAAAAATCCAAATGTTCATGCCAAGAGATAGGCTTGCCACTAATTCAACCATCTCACACTGGAGATTCTTCGATGCTTATCTTCTACTTGGAGTAGAATAGGGGGTGCTGTCAGGAGCTGATATGTCTTGATATCAAAAAAAAAGAAAATCTTAATTTAAGATAACATCTTTGAATGCCATATTCTGCAGATCTCTTGGGGTTTTTGAAGATGCCCTATCCATCTCTTGTATACTGCAGACAGACTGCTGTCCAAAAAGGACAAAACTTGGTAGCAGGGAAGTCGACAGCCTAGCTCTGCCAAGACAGAGTAGGTAAGTCCTTCATAATCCCTGCTCTACAACAAATGTCTGTCAGAGAAACAGGACCCAAAGGCTGAAGACTGATGCTGGAATGTATGGAGAGAAAATGGGAACT
>CAJQZJ010027496.1:5144-39011 GCA_907164525.1 Lophiomys imhausi | reverse complement strand
AAAAAACCCCTTGCACCAACTGCAGACAGACTGCTGTCCAAAAAGGACAAAACTTGGTAGCAGGGAAGTCGACAGCCTAACTCTGCCAAGACAGGGTAGGTAAGTCCTTCATAATCCCTGCTCTACAACAAATGTCTGTCATAGAAACAGGACCCAAAGGCTGAAGACTGATGCAGGAATGTATGGAGAGAAAATGGGAACTGTCCAGGCAGTCATTGGTATGTCCTTTCTTAGTTTTGGAAGCTGCAGGCCCTGCACTTCCTATATAAGCAGATATATTTATCCCTCTCAGGTCTCTGAGGTGGTTGAAGAATAGGCAGCTAGAGTCTCACAGTTAAATTTTGAGTTGTTTAGGAGTCAAGAGGGTGTTATAGATCTAAGAAGATACTTTTAAAAGTGTGTTGCAAGTTAGTATGAATGTTGAGTCACATATAGACCTTTAAACTCATGGAGATGGTTAGATAGTAGAATGCTAAAGTCAGGGGCCAAATATGTATAAACTGGACATTGGGAAGGTATACTGGGCCATTTAACTCTCATAAATGTGGCATATTTATATCTGTTGTTTTGTATAGTATTTTCTGTTATACGAGAAGGAACCATCTGTTGGACTGAAAGGGGAAACTTCTGGGGGGAAGAGGGTGGTAGGGCGGGATAGGAAGGGGGAATAGGGAGGGGTTTGTGACTGAGATGTAACTTGTAGAAAAAAAAATAATGTATTTATAAAAAAAAAGTGGATGAGAGGGAGAGGGGGAAGAGGGTAAAAGGGTGAGACTGGGAGGGGGAGAAGGGAGGGGACTGTGATTGAGATGTAACTTGAAGAAATAAATAAATGTTGAGAAAAATAAATAGAAAAAAAAGAATAATTTCATTTAATCTTTTCCCTACTGTACTAAGGTAGGTACAGAAACAGACAAGTAGGAGTGAATTTGGCTAGCTTTGAACCACAGACCTGGGATTCTAATGCTGAACTCTGATTCCAGAGTTTATAACCCCGAAGTGCAGCCCATAGAAAATATAAAGTATGCTAAATTGGTAGGTAGAAAACTCAATTATGTGAAACTTGTGTTTCTTTATAGTGCACAACAATGATTGTCTTCTTGCTGATTATATGATGTACTCGGCCATAAGGCAATGTTTTCATGTATTCCTGGGTTATTGGGCTCTTGTGTTTTGCCTTCATGAATGTGGCTCATGGTGGTAGATGGACTGAAGGTCTGAGCTCATTGATCACATTGTTTTCTATGAAGTCACTTGACTTGCCTTAGACACTGTGATAAATCATGTAAATGATATGATAGTATGTCCAAGGCTGGGTTTTTTCCAGGCTTTTAATTTACTGTGTCTTTTTAAGAAACTACCTTCTTGCTTTTAAAAGTTTTAATAAATGCATGTTTCATTTTTCTAAATATAAGTTTTTCTTTTCTTTTTAACAATTGTATTTATCCTCTTTCTCCTTCACCGCCATTGTGTGTGTGTGTGTGTGTGTGTGTGTGTGTGTGTGTGTGTGTGTGTGCGTGCACATGTGTGCACATGCAGTATGTATGTGTTGTGTGATGCTGAGGAGCTTGTGTACTGGTCACAGGACAACTTTCAGGAGCAAGTTCTCTTCTGACTCAGGTTGTCAGGCTTGCATGGTAAGCTCTTTTACCCTCTGAGCCATTTTGCCAGGCCTAATGAAGTTTTTCCTTAGTTTAGTCTCTTTAATCATGTGTTAATATTGTGTGTGTGAAATATGCATTAGATACAGGATGCAAATCAAGTCTTTTTTCCTTTTCCTTGTAACTGCAGCATTTCAGATCACATGCATGTTGGTACGTGCAGTTGTGAAACTGTTGATCTTGACTAATGAATAGCTCTCTGCTGTGTAGGACTGCTCCCCCTAGAGGGAAAAGATTTGGAAGCCAGACAGTTTATGGATTAGTCATACATCTGAGGAAACAAACCATCAAGTCTTGTTCTGTGGCCCATACTTTTTGATTTCCTTCAGTTGTACCATCTTCTTTCATATAACCCTCTGGCTCATTGTGAGTCTACTAGTATTCCTTAATAGTTACAGTAAGAACACACCTGAAGCCCTCCTGTTAAACAATAGCTCTAGATGTTTGCTATCATTTAAAATACAAAGTTTATTTTAACACCAGAAAATTAGGAAGTAGTATCAAGAATAGAATATTGTATAAGATACAAATATTGAGTTGTCCGATTATTTATTTAAATTTTTTTGATAATGAACTGGTAGTCATTGGTGAAAGAGGAACACTAATTGGAGAGGTGAAAGTCTAAAATAATGATCTTGGAGCAATAACATTGGCTTTTTCATTGAACTTGAGATAAAATTGAGTAAGATGCCCACTCTTCTCTTTGGGACTGGCTCAGGTTAGTACTGGTGCTAGCAGCAGGTTTCTGGGACATTAACACCAGCAGACAGTCTCACCACAACATTATATCCTAATTTCTCCTTAAATAAAGAGAGGGATAGTGAGTTTTCTGAGACTTTTTTTTTGTAATTTTCTTACTGTAGTTAAAGTTTAAAGATTCAGTAATATTTAACAACAATGTGCAGGTTTTATTTAAAGAATTGTGAAACGTGGTCTAAAATTATATCCTTTAAGTTTCCACATCTTGGAATACTGTTTTCTAGTGTGTTTTTATTTCCCTTTGGGCAATTGAACTGCACCAGTTTGATTCCTTTAAATTTATGGCAGAATATTTTGATTAATTTGTAGGGAGTTGCTTCTAATCATCCAAGATCCAGGGACCAAAATCCACCATTACCACCTCTACATTGTCCTATAAAGTTCTAGGAAAGTTGTATGAACACCATGTATGACACTATACGGCTCTGTGTGACTGTTAAGTGTGTGCATTGGGAATCAGGAATAGTAGCTTGTATTTTAGGCCTGGCCACTGGTTTGATAAATATTTTTGAGTGAATTATTTTCTTTGTGACAGTTTTGTCATCTCTAAAATCTAGGCTACTGAGTGCAAATAAGTTAACCATGTTGTTCTGACTGGGAGTGTCTGTCTGTCTGGCCTCACTTCTACTGCCGAAGAATTTTGCATGCTGGGACTATTACTGCCTCATAACATTGGCAAGCACGTATGGATTCAAGTTCCTGGTTCTTCAGACCTTATTTATTTATCTAATTTATGCATAGGTATCTATGTGTCTGTGTGCTAGGTGTGAGTGGGTAAATACAGAGGCCAGAAGAGGGTGTTAGATCCCTGGAACTGGAGTTATTGGCAGTTTGAGCTGCCCATGTCAGGTGCCTGGTCATTTGGAAGAACAGCAAGCACTCCTAACCACTGGCCTCTATCTCTCTAGCCCTTGAAATCCTGTTTTTTAAAAAGAGCTTCCATTTTTCATCTCCCCTGAGGAATTTATTGGTGTAATAACAATTCCTTGTAGTCCTTAGAAAATTACCTGTGACACTTGTAGTCTTCCCAGAAAAGCCTTCCAATGGATAGGACTGCTCTTTTTTTAATTAATAAATACATTTATTTATTTATTGCTTCTGGTTACATTTCCATCTATTGTCCTCTTTCCCCCCTTCCCAGCCATGCCTTCCCACCCTCTACCCCCTAACCCTTCTATCCCACTCCTCTGGAGTGGAGTGTCCCTACATAACAGTCCCTCACCCCAGTTTAGAAGTCATATGAGGGCCAAGAGCCTCCTCATTGACTGGGGGCCTACAAGGCAGCACCACCAGTGAAAAGTTTCTTATTGCCAGGGAGGGAAAACTAAAAAAACCAAATAAATAAAATAAAAATAAAAAGTCTGTGTCCATGTTCCCTTTGGTGCATTGGGTGTAGTATAGATATCCTGTACTCTATAGCTAAAATCCTACTACTAGTGAATAGATGCCATGTGCATCCTTCTGAGTCTGGGTTAGCTCACTCAGGATGAGCTTTTCTAGTTCCATCCATTTGGCTGAAAATTGCATGATTTCATTGTTTCTGATAGCTGAGTAATATTCCATTGTATCGATGTACCACAGTTTTTTAATCAATTCTTCAGTTGAGGGACATCTGGGTTGTTTCCAGTTTCTAGCTATTACAAATAAAGCTGCTATGAACATAGATGAGGAAACTTCCTTATGATAACGTGAGGAGTCATTTGGATGTATACCCAGAAGTGGTATGGCTGGGTCCTGAGGCAAAGCTATTCCAAGTTTTCTAAGATATCGCCAGACTGACCTCCATAGTGGTTGCACAAGCCTGCATTCTCACCAGCAATGTATGAGGGTTCCCCTTTCTCCACACCCTCACCAGCATGTGCTGTCATTTGAGCTTTTGATCTTAGCCATTCTGACAGGTGTGAAATGGAATCTCACAGTCTTCTTGAGTTGCATTTCTCTGATGATTAAGGATGTTGAGCATTTCTTCAGGTGTCTCTCAGCCATTAGGGATTCTTCCTTTGTGAATTCTCTATTTAGCTCCATCCCCCACTTTTTGATTGGATTATTTGGTTTCTTGGCATTTAATTTCTTGAGTTCTTTGTAGATTTTGGATATTAGCTCTCTGTCAGATGTGGGGTTGGTGAAGATTTTTTCGCAGTCTGTAGGCTGCCATTTTGTTCGAATGACAGTGTCTTTTGCCTTACAGAAGCTTTTCAGTTTCATGAGGTCCCATTTATTGATTGTTGATCTCAGGTCCTGAGCTGTTGGTGTTCCATTCAGGAAGTTATCACCTGTGCCAATGAGTTCGAGGGTTTTTCCCACTATTTCTTCTAGTAGATTTAGTGTGACCAGCCTTAAGTTAAGGTCTTTGATCCACTTGGACGTAAGTTTTGTACAAGGTGATAAGTATGGGTCTAATTTCATTCTTTTACAAGTGGAAATCCAGTTGGACCAGCACCATTTGTTGAAGATGCTGTCCTTTTTCCATTGTACGGTTTTGGTTTCTTTGTCAAAAATTAGGTGCCCATAGGTATGTGGGTCCATTTCTGGGTCTTCAATTTGATTCCATTGATCTACTGGTCTGTTTCTATACCAATACCATGCTGATTTTACAACTATTGCTCTGTAGTACAGCTTGAAATCTGGGATGGTGATACCTCTAGATGTTTTTTTATTGTACAAGATTGATTTAGCTATTCTGGGTATTTGTTGTTCCATATGAAATTGAGAATTGCTCTTTCCAGGTCTATAAAGAATTTTGTTGGTATTTTGATAGGAATTGCATTGAATCTGTATATTGCTTTTGGTAGAATGGCCATTTTTATTATGTTGATCCTACCTATCCATGAGCATCGGAGATCTTTCCATCTTCTAAAGGCCTCTTCCATTTCTTTCTTCAAGGGCTTGAAGTTCTTGTTGTACAGGACCTTTACTTGCTTGGTTAGATTTACTCCCAGGTATTTTATATTGTTTGTGGCTCTTGTGAAGGGGGTTGTTTCCCTTATGTCTTTCTTAGCCCATTTGTTTGTTGTGTAAAGAAGGGCTTCTGATTTTTTTGAATTAATTTTGTATCCAGCCACTTTGCTGAAGGTGTTTATCAGCTGTAAGAGTTCTCTGGTGGAATTTTTTGGGTCGCTTATGTATATTATCATATCGTCTGCAAATAGGGATAATTTGACTTCTTCTTTCCATTTGTATCCCCTTGATCTCTTTTAGTTGTCTTATTGCTCTAGCAAAAACTTCAAGTACTGTATTGAAGAGATATGGTGAAAGTGGACATCCTTGTCTTATCCCTGATTTTAGAGGAAATGCTACAAGTTTCTCTCCATTTATTTTGATGTTGGCCACTGACCTGCTGTATATTGCCTTTATTATTTCTAGGTACGGTCCTTGTATGCCTGTTCTCTCCAGAACTTTTAGCATGAAGGGGTGTTGAATTTTGTCAAATGCTTTTTCTGTATCTAGTGAGATTATCATGTGGTTTTTTTCTTTAATCTTGTTTATATGGTGAATTACGTCGATATATGTTCGTATGTTAAACCATCCCTGCATTCCTGGGATGAAGCCCACTTGATCATGGTGTATGATACTTTTGACGTGTTCTTGAATTCAGTTTGCTAGTATTTTATTAAGTATTTTTGCATCTATGTTCCTGAGGGAGATTGGTCTGAAGTTCTCTTTCTTTGTTGGGTCTTTGTGTGGTTTAGGAATCAGGGTGATTGTGGCCTCATAGAATGAGTTTGGCAGTGTTCTTTCTGATTATATTTGGTGAAAGAGTTTGAAGAGTATTGGTGTTATCTCCTCTTTTAAGGTCCAGTAGAATTCCGTGCTAAAGCCATCTGGCCCTGGGCTTTTTTTGGTTGGGAGATTTTTTTTTTCCTTTTTTTTTTTAGAAACTTTATTTTCCTTTATTTTTTATTTCTTCAAGTTACATCTCAATCACAGTCCCCTCCCTATTCCCCCTCCAGTCCCACCCTCCCACCCTCAACCCCCCATCCTCTTCCCCTTTTTTTTTCTCTTAAGTTTAAGGTATATCTTATTTCCCCCTATAGTTTCTCCTTTCAGTCCAACAAATGGCTCTTTCTCTTATAATAATAAATACAATACAGTACAACAGAAGTAATTAGGCCACAGTTATGAGGGTTATATGGCTTAATGTACATTCCCAATGACCAGTCCATATGTATTTGGTACCTGACTTTAACATTCTACTATCTAAACATCTCCATGGGTTTAAAGTTCTGTATCTGACTCAACAGTCATACTAATTGCAACACAATTTTAAAAGTATCTTCTTAGATGTATAACACTCTCTTGATTCCTAAACAACTCAAAATTTAATTTTGAGACTTTATCTATCTGTTCTTCAATCACCTCAGAGACCTGAGAGGGATAAATATATCTGATTTTATAGGAAGTACAGGGTCTGCAGCTTCCCAAACTAAGAAATGACATACCAGTGGCTGCCTGGACAGTTCCCATTTTCTCTCCATACATTACAGTATCGCTCTTCAGTTGTTTGGCCCTGCTTCTCTGACAGACATTGATTGTAGAGCAGGAGTTATGAAGGACTTATCTACCCTGTCTTGGCAGAGCTATGCTGTCGACTTACATGCTTCCAGGTTTTGTCTTTTTTGGACAGCATTCTGTCTACAGTTGGAGCAAGGGGCTTTTCCTACCAAGAGATAAGCTTGCGACTAATTCAGTCATCTCCCACTGGAGATTCTTCGATGCTTTTCTTCTACTTGGAGGAGAATAGGGGGTGCTGTCAGGAGTTGATATGTCTTGATATAAAAAAATCTAAAGTTAGGAAAACATCTTTGAATGCCATATTCTGCAGATCTCTTGAGGTTTTTGAAGAGGCCCTATGTCTCTTATATTAGGGTAAGCAGATGTTGCTTGTCTCTTAGCAGGTTTATTTCTGATTAGCTTAGCAAGTAACTATAATAGGCTGTCATGGTACCTAATAGAATGACCGGCTTGCATAACCATTAGTTTGCATTTCTTAATTATCCTAAACAGTTCATGACAGTTAGTAGTAAAAGGCCTAAACATCACATTTCATTTTTTTTCTTTACCTCCTAACCCTTCCATCCCATTTCTCTGGGGTGGGGTGTCCTTATATAACAGTCCTTCGTCTCAGTTAAGAGGTCGTATGAGGGCCAAGAGCCTCTTCATTCATTGGGGATCTATGAAGCAGTACCATCGTTGCCTGGGAGAGAGAACTACTAAACAAACAAATCAATAAGCATACAATAGATAAAAAACACTAAAAAATAGAAAAAATATAACTAATATATAAAAAAAAATAAAATTTAAAAATTAAAAAGAAGAAGTCTATGTCCAAGTTCCCTTTGGTGTGTTACTTGTAGTATTGATACCTTCTACTATATAGCTAACATCCTACTATAAGTGAATAGATGCCATATGTGTCCTTCTGAGTCTGGGTTAGTTCACTCAGGATGAGCTTTTCTAGTTCCATCCATTTGGCTGCAAATTGCATAATTTCATTGTTCCTGATAGCTGAATAATATTCCATTGTGTAGATGTACCACAGTTTTTTAACCCATTCTTCGGTTGAGGGACATCTGGGTTGTTTCCAGTTTCTAGCTATTACAAATAAGGCTGCTATAAACATAGATGAGAAAACTTCCTTATGATTCCGTGAAGAGGCATTAGGGTGTATACCCAGAAGTGGTATGGCTGGGTCCTGAATCAGAGCTATTCCAAGTTTTCTAAGATATCGCCAGACTGACCTCCATAGTGGTTGCACAAGCCCTCACTCCCACCAGCATTGGAGTAGGGTACCCCTTTCTCCACACCCTCGCCAGCATGTGCTGTCGTCATTTGAGTTTTTGATCCTAGCCATTCTGACAGGTGTGAGATGGAATCTCAGAGTGGTCTTGAGTTGCATTTCTCTGATGATTAAGGATGTTGAGCATTTCTTCAAGTGTCTCTCAGCCATTAGGGATTCCTCCTTTGTGAATTCTCTATTTAGCTCCATCTCCCATTTTTTGATTGGATTATTTGGTTTCTTGGCATTTAATTTCTTGAGTTCTTTGTAGATTTTGGATATTAGCCCTCTGCCAGATGTGGGGTTGGTGAAGATTTTCTCCCAGTCTGTAGGCTGCCGTTTTGTTCGAATGACAGTGTCCTTTGCCTTACAGAAGCTTTTCAGTTTCATGAGGTCCCATTTATTGATTGTTGATCTCAAGTCCTGAGCTGTTGGTGTTCTGTTCAGGAAGTTGTCGCCTGTGCCAATTAGTTCGAGGGTTTCTCCCACTTTTTCTTCTAGTAGATTTAGTGTGACCGGCCTTATGTTAAGGTTTTGATCCACTTGGACTTAAGTTTTGTACAAGGTGATAAGTATGGGTCTAACTTCATTCTTTTACAAATGGACATCCAGTTGGACCAGCACCATTTGTTGAAGATGTTGTCCTTCTTCCATTGTTCCGTTTTGGCTTCTTTGTCAAAAATTAGGTGGCCATAAGTGTGTGGGTCTATTTCTGGATCTTCAATTCTATTCCATTGATCTACTGGTCTGTTTCTATACCAATACCATGCTGTTTTTACAACTATTGCTCTGTAGTACAGCTTGAAATCTGGGATGGTAATACCTCCAGATGTTTTTTTATTATACAGGATTGATTTAGCTATTCTGGGCTTTTTGTTGTTCCATATGAAATTGAGACTAGTTCTTTCCAAGTCTATAAAAAATTGTGTTGGTATTTTGATAGGAATTGCATTGAATCTATATATTGCTTTTGGTAGGATGGCCATTTTTATTATGTTGATCCTACCTATCCAATGGCATGGGAGATCTTTCCATCTTTAAAGGCCTCTTCCATTTCTTTCTTCAAGGGCTTGAAGTTCTTGTTGTACAGGTCCTTTACTTGCTTGGTTAGAGTTACCCCCAGGTATTTTATGTTGTTTGTGGCTCTTGTGAAGGGGGTTGTTTCCCTTATTTCTTTCTCAGCCCATTTGTTTGTTGTATAAAGAAGGGCTTCTGATTTTTTTGAATTAATTTTGTATCCAGCCACTTTGCTGAAGTTGTTTAACAGCTGTAAGAGTTCTCTGTTTGAATTTTTGGGGTCGCTTATGTATACTATCATATCATCTGCAAATAGGGATAATTTGACTTCTTCGTTTCCGTTGTTTATCCCCTTGATGTCCTTTAGTTGTCTTATTGCTCTAGCCAGAACTTCAAGTACTATAGTGAAGAGATATGGTGAAAGTGGACATCCTTGTCTTGTCCCTGAGTTTAGAGGCAATGCTTCAAGTTTCTCTCCATGTAATTTGGTGTTGGCCACTGGGCTGCTGTATATTGCCTTTATTATTTCTAGGTACGCCCATTGTATGCCCGTTCTCTCCAGAACTTTTAGCATGAAGGGGTGTTGAATTTTGTCAAATGCTTTTTCTGCATCTAGCGAGATTATCATGTGGTTTTCTTCTTTCATCTTGTTTATATGGTGAATGACATTGATAGATTTTTGTATGTTGAACCGTCCCTGCATCCCTGGGATGAAGCCTACTTGATCATGGTGTATGATACTTTTGATGTGTTCTTGAATTCGGTTTGCTAGTATTTTATTAAGTATTTTTGCATCTATGTTCCTGAGGGAGATTGGTCTGAAGTTCTCTTTCTTTGTTGGGTCTTTGTGTGGTTTAGGAATCAGGGTCACTATGGCCTCATAGAATGAGTTTGGCAATGTTCTTTCAGATTCTATTTGGTGAAAGAGTTTGAAAAGTATTGGTGTTAGCTCCTCTTTGAAGGTCTGCTAGAATTCCGTGCTAAAGCCATCTGGCCCTGGGCTTTTTTTGGTTGGGAGGTTTTTAGTGACTGTTTCTATTTCCTTAGGGGTTATAGGGCTGTTTAATCTGTTTATCTGATCTTGATTTAGCTTCGGTAGGTGGAATCTATCAAGAAAATTGTCCATTTCACTTATGTTTTCAAATTTGGTGGAGTATAGATTTTTAAAGTAGGATCCAAATATTCTCTGGATTTCCTCAATGTCTGTTGTTATTTCTCCCTTTCATTTCTGATTTTGTTGATTTGTGTTTTCCCTCTGCCTTTTAGTTAATTTGGCTAGGGGTTTGTCTGCTTTGTTGATTTTCTCGAAGAACCAACTCTTGGTTTCATTGATTCTTTGTACAGTTCTTTTTGTTTCTAAGTTGACTTGTCTTTGTTTTTATACTATGATGATATACTCTTGGGGATATATTCAGTACTTCAACAAATATTTATTAAATATTTGCTAGGTGCTCGAAACAGTTCCAGGAATATTCGTGACAAATCAAGGAGTAATTTAAGTCTAAAATAAAATTTGTTTTATTGTAATTCTAAGCCCTGACCTTATATGAAATAATCTCAGTTTTGTTTTCCTTCTGACATGGATAACCAGTTAGTTGTTTACTGTTCTAGTTAGGGTTACTATTCCTGGGATGAAACACCATGACCGAAACAACTTGGGGAGGAAAAGGTTTGTTTCAGTTGCAGTTCCATATCACAAGCATCAGCAGTAGCTCACAGTTCATGATCAAAAGTAGTGAGGGCAGAAAGTAACACAAGACAAGAAGCTGGACACAGGAGCTGATGCAGGTCATGAAGGGATGCTGCTTACTGGGTTGCTTTACATGGCTTGCTCAGCCTGCTTTCTTAGAGAATCCAGGTACACCAGCCCAGAGACAGACCCACCTACAATGGCCTGGGCCCTCTCCATCAATCATGAATTAAGAAAATGCTTTATAGGCTTGCCTACAGCCTGATCGTACGGAGGCATTTTCTTTTTTTTTTTTTTTTCGTTTTTTTCCAACATTTATTTATTTCTTCAAGTTACATCTTAATCACAGTCCCCTCCCTTCTGCCCCTCCCAGTGCCACCCTCCTACCCTCTTCCCCTTCACCCTCCTATCTGCTTTTTTGTAAAAAATTTTTAATTTTATTTATTTTTCTTCAAGTTAAATTTCAGTCACAATCCCCTTCCTACTCCACCCTCCAGTCCCACCCTCCCACCCTCTTCCCTCTCAACCCCCATCCTCTTCCCTTTTTTTTAAGTTTAAGGTATATCTTTTTCCTCCCAACAGCTCCCCCTTTTAGTCCAACAAATGGTTCTTTCTCTTATCATAATAAATATAATACAAAACAACAGAAATAATTAGGCCACAATTATGAGAGTTATATGGCTTAGCATACATTCCCAATGTCCAGTCCATATGTATTTGGCACCCGACTTTAACATTCTACTATCTATCCATCTCCATAAGTTTAAAGTTCTATATCTAACTCAGCTTTCATACTAGCTTGCATCACAATTTTATAAACATCCTCTTAGATCTAGAACACCCTCTTGATTCCTAAACAGCTCAAAATTTAACTATGAGACTCTAGCTATCTATTCTTCAACCACCTCAGAGACCCCAGAGTGATAAATATATCTGATTATATAGGAAGTGCTGTGCCCGCAGCTCCCAAAACTAAGAAATGACATACCAGTGTCTGCCTGGACAGTTCCCATTTTCTCTCCATACATTACAACATCAGTCTTCAGCCATTTGACCCCATTTCTCTGACAGACATTGATTGTAGAGCAGGAATTATGAAAGACTTGCCTACCCTGTCTTGGCAGAGCTAGGCTGTCGACTTACCTGCTTCCAAGTTTTGTCCTTTTTGGACAGCATTCTGTCTACAGTTGAAGGAAGGGGTTTTTCTTGCCAAGAGATAGGCTTGCCACTAATTCAACCATCTCCCACTGAAGATTCTTCGATGCTTATCTTCTACTTGGAGTAGAATAGGGGATGCTGTCAGGAGCTGACATGTCTCGATATCAAAAAATCTTAAGTTAAGAAAACATCTTTGAATGCCATGTTCTGCAGATCTCTTGAGGTTTTTGAAGATGCCCTATCTATCTCTTATATTTAGTTAAGCAAATGTTGCTTGTCTCTTAGCAACTTCATTTCTGATTAGCTTAGAAAATAACTGTGATAGACTGTCATAGTGCCTAACAAAATGACAAGCTTGAATGAATATTAGTTTCCATTTCTTAATTATCCTAAACAGTTTATGGCATTTGGTAGCAAAAGGCCGAAACTTTACATTTCATTTTAAGCATTACTAGGTACAATACCTTTAAAAAGCCTTACCCTTAATTTTGTATCAATATACAATGATCAATACCAATGTGGCCATATATAATCTTAATTTTGTATCAATATACAAAGATCAATACCTATGTAGCCCAATACAGTCTTAATTTTGCATCAACATACAAGGGTCAATACCATTGTGGCCAAATATAATCTTAATTTTGTGTCAATATACAAAGATCAATACCGATGTAGCCCAATACAATCCTAATTTTGCATTAATATACGAAGATCAATACCAATTTAGCCAAATATAATATTAATTTTGTATCAATATACAAAGGTATAAGGGCATATTCAATAATCTGTCACTTTTTCTTGATCTTTCCTATATTATGTCTATGTCCCATTTTTCTCGAGTCTGTTCACTCCTACATAGGAGAGAAAGCAGGATACAGAAAAGAAAAAGAGAGAAGTCCCTGGGTCTAACCTCCAAAACCTATTTAACAAAACCATTTAACAGTTTGTAATCTGTTCCCCTAAATAACAAGATTTTCTATTATTCATCAAATGACCAAAGTGAGGAAAAACACCCTCCCCACCTTCTGGGGATGGGGTATGGCTCTCTTAAAATGACTTCCTGCTGATTTGGGACATAGTAAACCTGCTTGGGGCCCAAATAAGAATGGGAAAATGGTTAAAAATGTTAATAGAATAATTTGATGTTCAGTCCTTTTGTTCTAAGCTATTTAAATGTCCTAAGTAGTTGATAGACAGAAGCTGAACTTCAGGGGTGAAGTTCTGGCTGGAGTAGTCTGTGGAGCTGAACAATCTTAGCAATTTTGAATTGTTGTAGTTGTAGACTTTTTAGGAAACAGTTATTGAAGAAGTCTGCAAGGCTGGATCCTCTGGGCTATTTGTCTTCTTTGGTGTCTGTTCTGTTTTCTTCTGAGGCTTCCATTGTCCAGTTGTCCCTGGAATCCTTGGATGGATACTTTAAATCTCCTGGAAAGATAAGAACAGAGCCCTGCCCTAATCCTAACTCCGGGACACTACCTGTTTTTTTGGGGTGGGTCAGGTAATATTTTTCCTGGTGCAAATTTGGTTTTTTGACAATATAAAAAGTATTATCTTTCAGTTAGGATTAAAGAAGAAATTATTTTGAAATTTTGGAGCTAAACAAACCTTTACTGTATATATTTTGAGATCTGAAAGGAAAATTTGTTTGAATTTCAGTATGCCTTTTGTAAGTAGCTTTTAAACTCAAATCCTTCCAAATTCTTTGTGCCTATCTCTGTATTCTCAGTATTAGGATCAAAGACATGTGGTTCCCAACTGATGGGATTAAAGATGTGCTCCACAACCCCTGGATTTAAGTTTTTCTCTATTTAGAGCTTGTTTTGTGTCAGTCTGACCTTGAGCTCTGAGATCTTCTGGTTTATGTCTCTAGAGTGTTGAGATTAAGGGTGTAGCCTTCTCAAATGATGGAATTAAGGGTGTGCATCATCACCACCCTGTTCCTTGTAACTTTAGAATTTATAAGACAACTAACTCTATAGTGATCCTTCTGTCTCTGCTGGAATTAAAGGCATTGATTAGCTAATGCCACCCATTTCATGTATTTTACCTTAGCTCCAAGTTTTTTTCATCTCTTGGAGGTTTAGAAAACCAGGTTGAACAGCAGTAACCTCTAATTTATTTACAGTATTTTACACCTGTTACCTGCTTTTTAATGCCAAACCATAAAAATATCCTATACATCTCCAAAAAAACCAAAACAAACAAAAAACAAAAACCACCCCCCCAAAAAAAACTTTTTAAGCTGCTATCAAGTTTTTTTTTTTTTTTTAAATCTATGTCACCACCTGCAGTCTAACATTCTAATCTGAAATTAAGGCCATTTTCCTTTCATGCCAGTGAGGCAAGTTACCTTTGGTAAATTATAGTTTGAAAATTTTATATTGTATTTGTATTATATTTTTTAAGCTTAGTAACTCTTTTCTTAAAAAGTATTATTTTGTTTTCTCAAGTTACTTCTAGAACATAATTTCCTCCCTCCTCCCCTCCTGGCCCCTCCCTCCCTCCCTCCCTCCCTCCCTCCCTGTCTCCCTCCCACTCTCCTTTTTCCTCTACTTTGTACTCTCCTCCTCAGATGAGGTGGGCCCTCACATATCATATTCCCTCAGATCTTCCGTCATGTGAGGGCCAAGAGCTTCCACTTTTACTGGGGCTTGATATGGCACACCATCTAGGGTATGGTGTTCCACTAACCTGCAGCAGATTCCATGACTCACTGGTGGATAAAATTTTTCCTAAGATAGATATGTTAGGTTCCTTTCTATTTGGGTGTGTGTTGTAGGATAGTTATCCTGTGATTTATGGTTAATATGCATTTGTAAGGAATACATACCATGTTTATCTTTCTGGGAAATGTGTCAGCTCACTTAGGATGAGCTTTTCTAGCTCCATCCATTTGGTTTCGAATTGCATGATTTCCTCATTTCTGATAGCTGTGTAGTATTCCATTGTGTAAATGTACCACAGGTTTTTTTTATCCATTCTTCAGTTGAAGGACATATGGGTTGCTTCCAGTTTGTGGCTATTACAAGTAAAGCTGCTATGAACATTGTTGAGGCAATGTCCTTGTGGTTTCGTTTTGAATCTTTTGGATATATGCCCAAGAGGGGCATGGCTGGGTCTTGAGGTAGAATTATTCCCAATTTTCTAAAATATCTCCAGATTGATTTCCAAAGTGGTTGCACAAGTTTGCAGTCCTACCAGCAATGGGGGAGTGTTCCTCTTTCTCCAAATCCTCGCCAGCATGTGCTATCATTTGAGTTTTTGATCTTAGCCATTCTGACAGTTGTGAGATGGAATCTCAGAGTTGTTTTAAGTTGAATTTCCCTTTTGACCAAAGATGTTGAACATTTCTTCAAATGCCTCTCGGCCTTTAGAGATTCCTCTTCTGTGAATTCTCGGTTTAGTTCTGTACTCCATTTATTGATGGGGTTATTTGATTTTTTGGTGTTTAATTTCTTCAGGTCTTTTTATTTTTTGGATATTATCCCTCTGTCGGATGTTGGGTTGGTGAAGATCCTTTCCCAGTCTGTAGGCTGCCGTTTTGTTCTAAGGACAGTGTCCTTTGTCTTACAGAAGCTTTTCAATTTTATAAGGCCCCATTTATTGATTGATTGTTTTAGTGCCTGAGCTATTGGTGTTCTATTCAGAAAGGTGCTACCAGTGCCAATCAGTTCAAGGCTTTTCCCCACTTTCTCTTCTATTAATATTAGTGTGTCTGAATTTATGTTGAGGTCCTTGATCCACTTAGACTTAAGTTTTGTACAGGGTGATAAGTATGGATCTATTTGCATTCTTCTACATGTTGACATCCAGTTAGACCAGCATCATTTATTGAAGATGCTTTCCTTTTTCTATTGTATGTTTTTGGCTTCTTTGTCAAAAATTAAGTGACCGTAGGTGTGTGGGTTTATTTCTGGGACTTTAATTCGATTCCATTGGTCAACTGGTCTGTTACTGTAGCAGTATCATGCTGTTTTTATTATTATTGCCCTGTAGTACAGCTTGAATTCCGGGATGGTGATACCTCCAGATGTTCTGTTATTGTACATGATTGATTTAGATATTCTGGATCTTTTGTTATTCCATATGATGTTGAGAATTGTTTTTTCCAGATCTGTAAAAAATTGAGTTGGTATTTGGACAGGAATCGCATTGAATCTGTATATTGCTTTTGGTAAGGTGGCTATTTTTATTAAGTTAATCCTCCCTATCTTTCCATCTTCTGTTATCTTCTTCAATTTCTTTCTTCCGGGACTTGAAGTTCTTATCATACAGGTCTTTCACTTGCTTGGTTAGAGTTACCCCCAGGTATTTTATTTTATTTGTGGCTATTTTGAAGGGTGGTGATTCCCTTATTTCTTTCTCAGCCCATTTATCTTTTGTGTAACTAAGGGCTAATGATTTTTTGGAATTGATTTTGTATCCAGCCACCTTGCTGAAGGAGTTTATCAGTTGTAGGAGTTCTGTGGTGGAATTTTTGGGGTCACTTATGTATACTATCATATCATCTGCAAATAGGGATACTTTGACTTCTTCCTTTCCAATTTGTATCCCCTTGATCTCCTTTAGTTGTCTTATTGCTCTAGCTAAAACTTCAAGTACTATGTTGAAGAGATATGGAGAGAGTGGGCAGCCTTGCCTTGTCCTTGATTTTAGAGGAAATGCTTTAAGTTTCACTCCATTTAGTTTGATGTTGGCTATTGGCTTGCTGTAAATTGCCTTTATTATGTTTAAGTATGGTCATTGTATGCCTGATCTCTCTAAGACTTTTAACATGAAGGGGTGCTGTATTTTGTCAAAAGCTTTTTCAGCGTCCAATGACTTCTTCTATTTCCTTAAGGGCTATAGGACTGTTTAATTTGTTTACCTGTTCTTGATTTAACCTTGGTAGGTGAAATCTATCAAGAAAATCGTCCATTTCATTTAGGTTTTCCAATTTTGTGGAGTATAAGTTTTTGAAGTAGGACCTAACAATTCTTTGGATTTCCTCAATGTCTGTTGTTATTTCCCCCTTTTCGTTTCTGATTTTGTTGATTTGGGTATTTTCCATCTGCCTTATAGTTAGTATAGCTAAGGGCTTGTCTATTTTGTTGATTTTCTCAAAGAAACAACTCAGTTTTGTCGAATCTTTGTATTGTTCTTTTTGTTTCTAAGTTGTTGATTTCAGCCCTTAGTTTGATAATTTCCTCTCGTCTGTTCCTCTTGGGAGTGTTTACTTCTTTTTGTTCTAGCTCTATCAGGTGTGCTTTTAGGTGGCTAGTATAGGAACTCTCCAGTTTCTTTTTGCAGGCATTTAGTACTATAAACTTTCCTCTTAGCACTGCTTTCAATGTGGCCCATAAGTTTGGGTATGTTGTGCCTTCATTTTCATTGAGTTCTTAGAAGACTTTAATTTCTTTTTTTTTATTTCTTCCCTGACTCAGAGATCATTGAGGAGAGAGTTGTTCAGTTCCATGTTTTTTCAGGCACTCTGTTGTTTTTGTTATTGTTGAAGCCTAGCTTTATTCCATGATGGTCTGATAAGTTACAAGGAGTGATTTCAATTTTCCTGTATCTGTTGAGGCTTGCTTTGTGACTGACTATATGGTCGATTTTGGAGAAGGTTCCGTGAGGTGCCGAGAAGAAAGTGTATTCTTTTGTTTTGGTGTGAAATGTTCTGTAGATATCAATTAGGTCCATTTGATTCATGACCTCTGGGAGCTTCATTATTTCTCTGTTTGGTTTCTGCATCATTGATCTGTCCAGTGGTGAGAGTGGTGTGTTGAAGTCTCCCACTATTAATGTGTGAGGTTCAGTGTGGGATTTGAGCTTCAGTAGTGTTTCTTTAGTGAAAAAATGTTGGTGGTCTTACACTTGGGGCATAGATGTTCAGTATTGAAATTTCATCTTGGTGGATTTTTCCTTTGATGCGTATGTAGTATCCTTCCCCATCTCTTTTAATTAATGTTGATTGAAAGTCCAATTTGTTCCATACTAGAATTGCCACTCTAGCTTTTTTCTTGGGTCCATTTGCTTGGTATATCTTTTTCAAGCCCTTTACTTGGAGATAATGCCTATCTTTTTTGCTGAGGTGTGTTTCTTGTAAGCAGCAGAATGTGGGATTCTGTTTTCGCATCCATTCTGCTAGCCTGTGTCTTTTTATTGGGGTATTGAGTCCATTGATGTTGAGAGATATTAGTGACCAGTGATTGTTACTTCCTGCCATCTTGATGTTGGTGAAAATAGTGTGTGAGTGAGTTTCTCTTCTTTTGGTTGTGCTGCAGGCCTGCTGTTTGCTTCCTGTGCTCTCTTGTGTATAGTTAACGTCTTTGGGTTGGAGTTTTCCTTCCACCATCTTCTGTATAGCTGGATTTGTGTATAGATATTGTTTGAATTTAGCTTTGTCATGGAACATCTTGTTTTCTCCATCTATGTTGATTTGCAGTTTTGCAGGGTATAGTAGTCTGGCTTGGCATTTGTGGTTTTTTAGGGTCTGCAAGACATCTGTCCAGACCCTTCTGGCTTTTAGGGTCTCTGAAGAAAAGTCAGGTGTGATTCTGATAGGCTTGCCATAATATGTTACTTGACCCCTTTCCCAGCAGCTTTTAATATTCTTTCTTTGTTCTGTACATTTAGTGTTTTGATTATTATGTGGCGGGAAGATTTTCTTTTCTGGTCTTATCTATTTGGAGTTCTGTAAGCTTTTTGTACAGTTATAAGAGTCTCTATTTTTAGATTTGGGAAATTCTCTTCAAAGATTTTAAGATATTTTCTGGTCCATGGAGCTTGGACTCGTCTCTTTCTTCTATTCCTATTATTCTGAGATTTCATCTTTTCATGTGTCCTTGATTTCCTGAAGGTTTTGTGTCAGGACTTTTTTAGATCTGACATTTTCCTTGACAGATGTATCAGTTTCTTCAATTTTATCCTCTGAGCCTGAAATTCTTTCTTCCATCTCTTGTATTCTGTTGGTGATGCTAGTGTCTGTAGTTCCTATTCTTTTCTTAAGGTTTTTCAGTTCTGTGGATGTCTCAGCTTGTATTTTCTTTATTGCTTCAACTTCCCTTTTCAGGTCTTCCATTCCTTTAAGTGCTTTATTCATTTCCATCACCTCCTTTGCAGTACATTGTTGTTGCTCTCTGAGGTGTTTCATTTCCTCCCTTAGGCCTTCTATTATTAATATAAGCGTAGGATTAAGTCATTTTCCTTTGTTTCAATAGTGTTAGGATGTCCAGAGTTGTCTTTAGCATTATTGCTAGGATCTGGAGGCATCCTATGTGATTTATCCTGGTGTTGTCTGTTTGTGTCTTTTGTTAGTTGACCTTGGGGCTCAGGAAAACTCTCTGCCCTGGGGATTGGCTGATCCTGAGATCCTGGTGTCTAAGTCCAGATGGTGGGCAGGTTCCTGTAATAGGAAAGTTGCTTCAGCTCTCCTCAACTGGTTGTGACTCAATTGGACCAATATACAGGGGATTGGAGTCAGGAGGGGGCTCTTCACTGAGGACCTGGGAGCTGGCAGGACTCCTCATAAAGGCAGGTAGAGGTATGATTGGGCCTGTGTTCTCCCCTCACTGACACAGTCATTCTGGTTCCAAATCTAGGCTGGCCGTGCAGGCAGGGAGCTCCACCCCAGAAAGGTGCCGCCTCAGTGTGCCTGTTGCTGACTGCCTCAAATGCTTGGGTGCTAGTGTGAGTGACCCGCCCCAGTATTTGTGAAGAACACACAGTTGCAGGCTCTGTTTGCAGTCAGTCTTGGCTCCTAATTGCTTTGCTGTGACTGGGTTAGGTCTCTGTCTCTCAGCTACAGTGCACAGTGTGCCGGCATGTTGCAAACCCGGAAAAAAAAAATCTCACTTATGTTTGCTCTTGTGGTCTGGCTGTTTTTCCCTCTTGGATGTACAGGTCCATGTGCAGGCTGGATATCAAGCAGACAGGTGTGACCGCTCATCTGTGGCTGGAGCCATGGGCTGGATCCACTCGTGGGCTAGATCTGCTCTAGCCAGTGCTCCTCTCCAGACCAGTGACTGAGCTGGCTGATCTCAGGGGATTATTCCCGGGAACTGCGTGAGTTGTTTTACCTGGTGACCAGTCTCAGTGTTTGCTGCGGGAATTCAGACACCATCTGTGTTGCATAGTTGGCTAGGGGACCTCACATTCACTCCACAGTGACTAATCTCATTCACCTACTACTCAGATGCACTGTTCTATGGTCGGCGCCATCTTGGATTCCTTTTTTAAAAAAATTTAAAGTGTATCTTTTCCCCCCAACAGCTCCCTCTTTTGGTCTAATAAAAGGCTCTTTTTCTTATAACAATAAATATAGTACAAAACAATAATAACAATTAGGCAACAATTATGAAAATTATAAGGTATAACATACACTCCCAATGTCCAGTCCAAATGTATTTGGCAACTGATATTAATATTCTATTATCTATCTTGATGAGTTTAAAGTTCTATACCTAACTCAGTTTCCACCCTAACTTGCATTGCCAACTTAAAAACATTGTCTTAGACCTAGCACATCCTTTTAATTCCTAGACAACTTAAAATTTCACTGTGAGACTAAAGCTATCTAGTCTTTAACCATATCAGAGACCTGAGAAGGTCTGCATGAACAGTCCCCAATTTCTCTCAATACATTGCAGCATCTATCTTCAGTCTTTTGGCCAGTATCTCTGACAGACATTAATTGTAAAGCAGGAATTATGAAGGACTTGCCTACCCTGTCTTGGCAGAGCTAGGCTGTCGACTTACCTGCTTCCATATTTTGTCCTTTTTGGACAGCATTCTGTCTACAGTTGAAGCAAGGGCTTTCTCTTGCTCAGTGACAAGCTTGCCACTAATGCAGCCATCTCCCAATGGAGATTCTTTGGTGCTCGGAGGCATTTTCTTAATTGAGTTTTTCTCATCTCAGATGACTTTAGCTTGTGTCAAGTTAGCATAAAACTAACATGATTACTGTTCGTCTTTTCTTCCCTGTAAGCACAATTCCTATATTATTATTATGGTTATCATCATCATTATCATCATCATCAATCAGTATTTGGAGGTCTGAGCATGTTTAGTTTAACATGCATTTTCCAGTTTCTTCAGTAGTTATTGTTATTCTGTGACCATAATTTGGGCTAATGAGTGTAAGAGAAAGTACTTCATAAAACTTCTGGAAAAGGATGTTAGATGATTTGCATTCTTTTATCTTTCTTGCTACCTGGTATGTGGTTGTGATGTCTGAAGCACAGGATTAATTACCCCTGAGGCTGGAAGATAGGAAGATAGACACCGATAATTATTGACCTAGGGATCAAAAATCTAAAAGGGTAAATGGAGATTTCTTTATATGGCTCAGGTGGAGTTCTTATATGTAGCTCTACTTAATTTTGCAAGAACAATATTTTCCTTCCTTCCTTCAGTCCTTCTTTCCTCCCCCCTCCCTTCCTTTTTTCCTTCATTCCTCTCTTTCTTCCTTTCTTCCTCCCCCCCTCCTTTCCTTCCTTCCTTCCTTCATATCTTTCTTTCTTTTATGATTTTTTGTTTTTTGAGATAGGGTCTCTCTACACAGCTTTAGGTGTCCTGGAACTCACTATGTAGAACATGCTGGCCCTCAGCTCACAGAGATCCACCTGCCTCTGCCTCCCAAATTCTGGGATTAAAGGTAGGTGCTACCATGCCTGGTGATGTAAGCCCCTGTTTTCATTGTTCTCTCTAACCTCACAGCATGACTGAATATTTTCAGTCAACTGATTCTAGGAATGGGGTTTCTTAAGATACTGTCCTTTCTTTATGATCTTGGTTGCTTGGTAGTGTCATTCCAGACTGCAGGTAAAGAAGCGTTCAGATTAATAATGGACTGTTAGATGTACTCCTCCTAAAATATCATGCTGGGCAATACTAGACAGTGGTGTCTAAACTGTATGCTTCAGATCACAAATCTAGAGATTTCTAAGGAATTTCAAGGCTACTCTCCACACATAATGAATCAAAACTCAGTGTGGTGAGCACAATTTGTATTTTAATGAGTGATTTGGGTGTTGGCTAAAGTTTAATGTCCTCTGTTTTGGGCCAGAGGTGTAGATTATTGGTAGAACGTTTGCCTGGTATCATTGTCACCACCACCACCACCCACACCACAACAACAACAAAAGAAAAGTATTTGTAGAAATGCTTAAATTGTTTACCAGTATTTAGATTATCATTAATTGGCTGGATGCTATTAATCCTTAACCTGCCATTATAAATGAGCATACCGACATCAGATGGATTTTATCAAGCCTTGGCCTGAATTGTACAATCCTAGCCCATCTAAGATAGCTCTTAATTCTATTACCTAACTATGACCCCATATATACATATGTCCCCTTGGACTGCTATTCTCCATGCTATGCTGATATTCTTGGCCACGTGGAATGAGGTTTTTTTTTTCTAACCCATGGTGTGTGTCCTCCCCCTTCCTGCTCCTGGCTGGAATGAGCTAATCCTCTGTGTAAAGCACAGGGTTCCTGTTCTAATCTCAGGAAGTCCCACCTTCTTATACTCTTTCTGCCCAGCTAATTGTCTATCAGTGACTTTTATTAACCAATCAAGAGAATGTCTCAGAAGGGTAGTAACCAGATCTCAGCATTGAAATCAGCCTATCAGAAGCAATGTTATTAGCCCCAACATCTCTTCTTTTAAGTCTAACAAAAGGGTCCTTTTCTTAATAACAATAAATACAACAGTAAACACAATACAGTAACAATAACAATAAAAACAATTATGAAAACTAAAAGGTGTGACATACATTCTCAATGTCTAGTCCATATGTATTTGACTAGTCAACTAGGAAATATATTCTATTACATATCTCTCTTGATCAGTTTAAGGATCTATACCTAATTCAACTTCCATCCTAACTTACATTATTAACTAAAATATCTTAACCTTAAAACATCCTTTTAATTCCTAGATGGCGTAAAACTTATTGTGAGGCCATAACTATGTAGTCTTCAATCACATCAGAAACCTGAGAAGGATAAATATATATGAATAGATAGGAAGTGTAGAGAAAGCAACTTCCAAAACTATGAAATGACAGGCAACTGGCTGCCTAGACAGTCCCCAATTTCTATAACATTGGGGCATCATCTTCAGCCTTGTGGCCAAGCATATCTCACAGACTTAGTTTTGGAGCAGGAAATAATATTTGCCCATTCGGTCTTTGCAGAATCAGGCCATCGATTTACTTGCATTGAAGCTTTGGTCCATCATTGGACTGTATATAGTCTGTTGAGAGAGCAGGAGCATTTCTGCCCAGTAAGAATTATCCCCTGATGGACATTTTTTGATGCTCATCATCTCCTTCCAAATCCAGTGGGAACTGTCAGAAGCTGATAGTCTCATGTCAAAGAATTTTTAAAATAATAAAAATATCTTTAAATGCCATATTCTGCAGATCTCTTGAGGTTTTTGAAGACCATCTGTCCATCTCCATTGAGTAAGCAAATTTTGCTTGTCTCTAACAACTTAATAACTGATTAACTTTGAAAACATCTGAGATTAACTAACTTAATTATCCTAATAAAAATCACAAGTTTGAATGACTATCAACTTGAATTTCTCAATTATCCTAGTTTATGGTAGTTGCTGTCAAAAGGACTAGAACTTCACATTGCAATTTTAAGAATTACATAGGTACAATACCTAATCAAAATATAGCCTTCATTTTGTATCAATATACAAAGATCTATAGGAGTAGATTCAATGATCTACCCTTTTTTCCTATCATTCTCATATGTGTATAACCTTAATTTTGTATTAATAACAAGGATCTAAAGGAGTAGATTCAATAATCTATCCTTTTATCAATTCTATATTATATATCCATATTCCCCCTCTTTTTTCTTTTAAAGTCTTCTCCCCTGTATAAGAGAGAAAGAAGGATAAAGAAAAGGAGAGAAATCCCTGAACCTAACCTCCTATACCTTGCTTAACAAGACCATATAACAATTTGTAACCATTCTGCCTAAACAACATCTATAACCCATCAAATGACCAAAGAATCATCCACCCCGCTTTTTGGCATGGGACGTCACCCTCTTAAAATTGCTTCTTGCTGAATTGGGATGTAGAAAACCTGTTTAGGGGCCCAAATGAAATGGAAAAAAAAGGTTAATCAATTTAATTGTAACATTTGTTGTCCAGTCTCTATATGCTCAACAATTTGAATGTCTCAAGCACTTTGTAATTTGAAGCTGGACTTTGGATAGGAAAGTTCAGGGCTTTATTGAAGTCCTGTCTGGAATAGTCTGTGAGGCTGGACAGTCTTACTAAGCCATTTTGAAGTTGTTCTGGGTGCAGACTTTGGAGAAAACAGCTATTGAGGCAGTTTGTGAGGCTGGATCATTTGGCCTACTTGTCTTCTTTGGTGTCTGGTCACTTTGTTCTGAAAATATATAAATTCTCACAAGTAACATATAGTTCTGCAATTACCAAAATGCCTTGGATGTGCAGGATGCACAAATCAATTAAGGAATATTTTCTGTTCTTTGTTTGAACAGAAGAAAGACATTTGTAAGTCTCCATTCATGCCATATAAAAGGATGGCATGTAATAGTATTACATATATATGCTATATATAATGTATTTTAAATTGAAAATACAGCACATGACTATATGGAGTTTAAATATTCTCTACAGTTGATATAAATTTATTAATTGATTAAAATAGGTTTATTTTGTGTTGTTCTGGCTTTTTGTAGATTGGGGTGGCCTCAAACTCTATCTGACTCATCTTTGTCTCCCATGTTCTGGGATCAAGGCATGCATTTATATATTTTTTCTTTCTTTTTCTTCTTTCTTTGGAGATTTAATTTCTATGGATATATCTATCCTTATTGAGACAGGGTTTCTCTTTGTAGCTTGTGCTGTATTGATTTGTTGTATAGAGCTCTGTAGATTAGATTGGCCTCGAACACACAAGGAACCTGTTTTTTCCTTGTCTTACAAGTTTTGAGATCAAGGTATGAATTTAAATAATTGAATTACCCTTATTAAACAATAACATTAATTAAACCATTTTGTATCAGTTTGAGTTCCAATTCTCCCATGGAACTCCTCCCATTCTTAAGGAGATTAGTGTAGAATAGCATGATAAGCTATTTTATGTTAGCTTTGCTTAACTGTTGGCTGCGGGAGGCATGCAGTTTGCATGTTCTTCCCCAGCCTAACTCTGGGTCCTTACATTGATTAACAGAATCAATCTCTCTCTCTCTCTCTCTCTTTTCTTTGAGACAGGATTTCTCTGTGTATCCTTGTCCTGGACTCAACTTTAAACTTACAGAGGTCAGCCTGCCTCTGCCTCCCAAGTGCTGGGATTAAAGATGTGTGCCACCACACCCAGTGATTAACATATCTCTTTTTGGGGCAAAATGTCTCTTTTTTTTTGTTTCTCCATTTTATTTATTTTTTATTTTTTTAAATACTTTATTTCTTTTTTCTTCAAGTTACATCTCAGTCACAAACCCTTCCCTATTCCCCCTTCCTATCCCGCCCTTCCACCCTCTTTCCCCCAGAAGTTTCCCCTTTCAGTCCAACAGATGGTTCCTTCTCTTATAACAGAAAATACTATACAAAACAACAGATATAAATATGCCACATTTATGAGAGTTAAATGGCCCAGTGTACCTTCCCAATGTCCAGTTTATACATATTTGGCCCCTGACTTTAACATTCTGCTATCTAACCATCTCCATGAGTTTAAAGGTCTATATCTGACTCAACATTCATACTAACTTGCAACACACTTTTAAGAGTGTCTTCTTAGATCTATAACACCCTCTTGATTCCTAAACAACTCAAAATTTAACTATGAGACTCTAGCTGTCTATTCTTCAACCACCTCAGAGACCTGAGAGGGATAAATATATCTGCTTATATAGGAAGTGCAGGGCCTGCAGCTTCCAAAACTAAGAAAGGACATACCAATGACTGCCTGGACAGTTCCCATTTTCTCTCCATACATTCCTGCATCAGTCTTCAGCCTTGGGTCCTGTTTCTCTGACAGACATTTGTTGTAGAGCAGGGATTATGAAGGACTTACCTACCCTGTCTTGGCAGAGTTAGGCTGTCGACTTCCCTGCTACCAAGTTTTGTCCTTTTTGGACAGCAGTCTGTCTGCAGTTGGAGCAAGGAGTTTTTTCATGCCAAGAGATAGGCTTGCCACTAATTCAACCATCTCACACTGGAGATTCTTCAATGCTTTTCTTCTACTTGGAGTAGAATAGGGGGTGCTGTCAGAAGCTGACATGTCTCTATATCAAAAAAATCTGAATTTAAGAAAACATCTTTGAATGCCGTATTCTGCAGATCTCTTGGGGTTTTTGAAGATGCCCTATCCATCTCTTGTATTTAGATAAGCAAATGTTGCTTGTCTCTTAGCAACTTGATTACTGGGTAGTTTAGAGAATATCTGTGATAGACTGTCATAGTAGCTAACAAAGTGACATGTTTTCATGACTAGGAGTTTGTTTTACTTAACTATCCTAGACAGTTTGAGACGGTTGGTATCAAGAGGCCAGAGCTTCACATTTTATTTTTAAGTATCTCTAGGTATGATACCATTAGGAGGCATTACCTTTAATTTTGTATCAATATACAAAGATCTATTCAATTGTGGTTAAATATACTCTTAATTATGTATCAATATACAAAGATCAATGCCTATGTAGCCCAATACAATCTTAATATTACGTCCATATACAAGGGTCAATACCATTGTGGCCAACTATAATCTTAATTTTGTATCAATATACAAAGATCAATACCGATGTAATCCAATACAATCTTATTTTTGCACAATAAACAATGGTCAATACCACTTTAGCCAAATATACTACTAATTTTGTATCAATATACAAAGGTATAAGGGCATATTCAATAATCTGCCCCTTCTTCTTGGACCTTCCTGTGCTATGTCTATGTCTCATTTTTCTCAAGCCTATGCACTCCTACATAGGAGAGGAAGAAGGATACAGAAAAGGAAAAGTAGGAAGTCCCTGGGGCTAACCTCTAAAACCCATTAAACAGGACCATTTATCAGCTTGTAATCTCTTCCCCTAAGGAACCCTACAACTAAAAAGACTGGCTTGTGACTCCTTTCTCTTTACATAAATTTAAGATTATGTGTATTTATCCATTAGATCAGTAGAACAGTAAGGACATTATTAAACTTAACATAAGGAAAAATCTGTCATTTTTGAATTCTAGACTGTCTTTAGTAAGGAGCCTTATCTTATCAGCAGGGTTCCCGCCCTGCCTTTATTGTTTAAACCAGTCTGGTCTAGAATTCAGAGATCTGCCTGTTTCTTCCTCTAGTGTGATGGGATTAAGGACCTGTGCAAGTACCACCTGCTCAAATATTTTACTTAAATCCCAGATATTCGTAACTCTATAATCCAGAGAGCAACTTTGAACTGAGGTGACAATTTGATATCTTCCTAAAATCTTCATAAATCTCTTATGTTTTAGCAATGCCAAACCAGAAAAATATCCTTTCTACCTCCTGACATAGGGAAAATCAAAGACATCTAAACAAAAATCAAGCAAAGAAACAAGAACATACCAAAAGCCTTAGTCTAACTGTGCTATCCCATGCTGCAATTAAAGTTTTGTTCATTATTCCTTGGAATCTAGTTTCAACTGCATTTCTTAGTGGGCTTTTACCAGATATTCTTGACAAGCACCTAGAAGCCAGGGAGCTGTGAGCTCCAGCTGTCATCAGTTTTATCTTATCTATCAGGAAGGGCCTCCCTCCTTCCTCCATTATTATCATTGGCAATTTAGCATTCCATCTGTAAATTCTTTCCTTTAAGCCTATCCTACTCCAAACTTACTCAAAAAAGATACACAGAACCACAATTGTTAGGGTAAAAATTATTTACATGCTAAGAGAAACAAACTCAATTGGAATCCAAATGTATTGAGTCATTATGAATTCCTCCATTTTTAATCTAGGCAGTTATTTCCACTCTCAACCTCTGTTTAGAAGGCTGCTAGTTTTTTAGTACCTAAGGAGAGCTAAGCTTTCCAACTTTGCTGCAAGACAGTAGCTTTTGTTAAGGTAGCCACTCCTTTGAAATGTATTTGGGTTTGGCTTTCCACTCTTTGGCTAGGAAACTATGTTTTACCTGGTCCTTCTCAGGTTGTAAGCATGAATTCTAAGCTCCACATTGGGTGCCATTTGTATAAATAATTAAATTGTTTACCAGTATTTAGATTATTGTTAATTGGCTGGCAGCTATTAATCCTTAACCTGCCATTATAAATGAGCATACAGACCCTGGATGGATTTTAACAAGTGTTGGCCTGAATTGTGCAAACCTAGCCCATCTGAAATAGCTCTTAATTCTATTACCCAAATATGATCCCATATATACATACGTCCCCTTGGACTGCTATTCTCCACGCTATGCCGATGTTCCTGGCCATGTGGAATGAGATTCTTTTTTCTAACCCATGGTATGTGTCCTCCTCCTTCCTGCTCCTGGCTGGAATGAGCTAATCCTCTGTGTAAAGCACAGGGTTCCTGTTCTAATCTCAGGAAGTCCCACCTTCTTATACTCTTTCTGCCCAGCTAATTGGCAATCAGTGACTTTTATTAACCAATCAAGAGAATGTCTCAGAAGGGGCAGTAACCAGATCTCAGCATTAAAATCAGCCTATCAGAAGCAATGTTATTAGCTCCAACAAGTATTACTATTTGATCTTCTACATTTTGTCATTCAGAATATGTGATATGAACATGGCTAGAGAACAGTGGGTGGGTAGATTTGGAGTTTCTGAGTAGGAGTACTCAATTGTGTTCAACTTGTTTCTCCATACTTATTACTAAACAGAAGAAAGAAAGAGCACTTCAGAAAATGAAGAAATTCATGCAAGAAATGAGTATACCTGCCAGGCAGTAGGAGCATATCTCAGTGTCTCCAGTATCATCAGAGGCACCCTTGATGTTTGTTAGTTAATGTAACCATTGAGATGAAAACCCAGAACCATTCAGAATCAAAGAAAAGTACAATTTGCTTCAAGAGGAAACACTGATACCATAATTGTGTATTTGTGCTTTTAGTGGTCCTCTGTATAACTGCAGTACTATTTCAATAGAAATGGAGAAATTGCTTGAAAAAAAAAAACAGTTTACTCAAATTCATTAATGATGAATAGAACACATATTCTGTAGTGCATTTATTAAAGAAATTTATGTCATCAAAAACCTGTCTAACACATACAGAAGAGTCCAATGAATGAACAAGAACAAGAACAACAAGAAAAACCAAACAAAACAGTCCTACACTTCAGGGCTTCTATTGTGCAATGACAAAGGAGTCAGAGGCAGGACTTGAGAATAGCAGACATAAAGGCATCAGCATAAAGACCTACTTGTTAAGGTGTTAATGTTTAGGTACCACATTGTCAAGGACTCATGAGAATTTGGTGAGCTGTTTGGGTATTATTTTAATATAAGTGGAAACAAGCACAAGTTAATTAAATTAGAAGAGATTTATGGCCTGATTCATGACTCAACAACCTTCAGTTGCTGTATGGGCTGTATGGGTGGTGGGCTGTAGAGGGTAACAGTGGACAGATGCTTTTAGAATGCTTTGTGGACCTGGGAACATGATGAGAGTGGGTCTGATATGGGATATACCTATGAGGCAGAAGCTTAAAGGTTGCCAGGAGACTGATATTGGATGCATGATGGGAAATTAATACATGCTGTATCATAGAACTTGGAGGATGTTGTGAAGGATAAACCTATTGCAATATCTGAGGCCCTAGTTTTGTAGTTGCCTAACACATACTTCCTTGGGAATAAGTCATTTCAACTAAGAAGGTTCGACAGTCAGGTTGTATAAAGATCCTCATTCTCAAAGCAAATTATACCTCTTTCTTTCATTGTGTGTAAATAAAAGGCAAAATACAGATCTAGATTGATTTACAGTAGTTTTATTTTAGTAATAATTTTATTTTTCTAAAAACATTTACATTCTTACAAAGTTATGTGATTACTTAAAGCTTTTTTGTTTTTTCTGTTGTGAAGATGTTTCCCCATGAACCCCCGCCCCACAAACTTCTGCCTTACCACATGCCTTTATGTTGAAGTACACTGATCTACTAAGAAGATATGGCAAGTTACTGGTGTCCACTTCAGCCTTTACAGTTCTATGCTATAAAATTAGAAGCTATTAACAGCTGTTAACAGTACAATTCTTTTTAAACTTAACTACTTTCTCCATATCATAGAAAACATTGTTTTAAAATCTTTAGAAGTCTTGACATAAAAAGCAAAAACTGTAATCTAAATGTTACAGCAGTATTCATACTGAAGTTTCACAGTGGGCCTACTGTGAAAGAAGTACAAAGAAACTACTAAAGAAAATCCTAAAGAAACTTGGCATTTTGTGTAAGAGTAAGTCAATACCAGGAACTCAATCATAAATGCCCTAGTTTCCTGCAAATGTGTAGTATGCCTTTCAGCTGCGGACTCTCACTAGGCACATGTTTAAATAACAGCTGGTGGCAAGCCCTGACAGGGAAGACATTATTATTCTCAAGTTGGTTACTTTTTTTCATAAATTTCTTTTATTACATATTCTTTTCCAATTTTACCATCATTTTTCATTTTAATATTGAACAAATGTCTTCATAGTGACAGGAAAAACTATATTGAGTCAATAAGTGTTCACTTTCTTCCAGCCCCCCAGTGGCCTAAAATAGCTCTACTACATAAGCACCAGCCTTTTATTAATTGGACAGGTCTTCAAAAATGAGAGAAAGTAATTTATGTTGGCAATTTGATTAACAGGCTTCCTAGGAACACACATTCCTATAAAGTTAACAAGTATGAACCATTCAAGACATACAAGAACAGCTCATAGAAGCCTTTCAAATGAAAATAGAATATAACTCTCAAGGTTAAAAGGGTGCTGAGCCTTCATTCAAGCACCTTTGTTATGTGACTCAGGGTGACTTTCTCCAGATGCTGTCAACTGTTAGAGGCTAGGATCGATTCTTCTATCATCTCTGTGTGTAACACTTTAATTTCCATCTCTATTATAGCTACTTGACTCAACCCCAGTCTGGACTGAAGGACACAGCTTATCTTTCTTAGGAGTAGTTTTAGAACAGAAGTAGCCTATTTTATTCAGGTACACCTCCTTCTGGACTCCCTGTGCAAGGTAGAATGTACCATAACATAAGCTACAAGGCAGCCTCATAGCGTGCAGCTTCTGTGAGTGTTCCTGATTATCTGTTCCTGGATTCCCAGGCTAAGGCAAACAGGGATTCAGAAGTTGTAGAAGAAATGTTTGAGTTGAACTAAACATTCAAGTGCACCTAGTGTTAGAGAATATTGTTTTTTGGGAGGGAGGAATGGAAGTAGGTGGTGGGGAGGGAGGAACTTGGCAATAGTATTACATGGCTGTTAAGGTCACTTCAAAATCACCCAGAGCCACGCAACTAGGTGAAACTCTTATTTTGTCACAATGTGATTGTTTAACGTTATATGTGTAAACAAAAATAATAATAGTTGAATGAGGTAGCATTGGGAAAATATCAAGCTGTGTACAAACAAATATTTGTTTTTCCCCTCTAAAACTTGTTTCTGTAAGCTTCCTAATAGCTTTAAATTTTTTCATCTCTTTTCACGCTTAAAATATTTTATCATCTGTGTTTTCTCATCCCATCTTAGTCTCATTATAGCACTGCATGTCATTACATTGAGTTGAACAGTTGAGGATTCATGGGAAGAACTTGGTCCCAGCACATTTATCACATAAAGCTGATGATATTTTAGACTTTAGGTTTGGGAGGCACTGGAGAAGCCTGAAGAGCTTTACGTTCTCCCTCATAGACAAACTTGTCTCTTCTGTTAGTTCATGTAACATTTTGCTTGAAGTAATGAGGGATACTTCTATAATACCAGCATTGCTTAATTGGCACATCAGAAATTAGGCAGAATATTTTAAGAGCTTGTTTATGCTAAAATGAAATTATTGTTGCAACTGGGGCAGACTGTTCATGTGTGCATGTGTGAGAGGGTAGTCTATAGTACTATAGGAAATATAGGAAAGTGTATAGGAAACATCTATCTTATGCTCCGCTTTACGAATAAACTCCCAAAATCAATTTATGAAAAAAAAATACAATTACCACTAACAGATTATTTGTATTTTATTCTTTACAACATATAATAGATTAAAAGCATATGAACTCCCCATACTCAGCACTGTAGATCTGTAAAATTGACAGTGTATATACAATTTGATCTTGAGTTCAGACAGGGAGTTGCTACTATATTCCCTTGTTTACTAATTAATTTGTCCATTTTTTTTTTTTAGTTAAGTATGCTGTGGTGGGCAGTGACCAGGCCTGCTACTGGCCTTATGACAAGGTCAAAACATCCATCCTAATGTTATGGAACTATGGCACCTCATGGAGTCTATATACAGCATCAGACTCCTGAGCTGTGGGTGCCGCTTTCCATGGTCAGAATATTTTGTGGTTTTGGAGTTCTTGCCCCAAGACCGCTGTGTTCTAGTTGCCTATAGGAATCACTGGGAAACATCAAAGAGCTATACTCTTTTCCTCATGGGAACACATATTTGTGGCAAGAATCTATGTCCCTTTCCTCTGGTTTTGCTTGATGTATTTGAGGATCTGCCATTATATGCAATTAATGTCTTTTTGATTAAACCACCTTCTTATCTATTTTAGATGCTGTATTTTTTAATTCCTGTAATATTCTTTGTTTGGAAACCTTCTCAGATATTAACTGGCCATGCTATTCAGTGCTTGCATTGCATCTCTAAAGCTACTTTTGTTGACTGTTACAGAACACAATGATAAATGATAAATACATGAAAAGAATTTTGTGAATAGAAATTTTAGTTGCCTTGTATCCAGGGCATTGCATTAGGTTATTTGGAAGAAGCTTTAAAAATTTAATTTAAATTTTATTTTGTGCATATGAGTGTTTTACTTGCATGCATATCTGTGTAGCACTTATATTCCTAATGCCCTCAGAGGCCACAAAGGGCAGCAAATCCCCTGGAACTGGAGTTACATTTTGTTGTGAGCTACCATCTGGCTGCTGGAAATCGAACCCTGGGACTTCTTGAAAAGTAAATATTTTAACCACCTAGCCATCTCTCCAGCACCCAAAGAAAATTTTGAAGTGGAGTCATGGGATATGATAATGAGGACAAGAGATAGCAGTCTAAAGGAGGTGTATCAGGCAGCAAATTGTGTTCTAGGAAGGCTCACATTGTTGCACTGTATATAGAAGGGAACAGAAAAAAAGAGGAGAGAGAGAGAGAGAGAGAAGAGCCATTGATGGGAGAAAGTAAGCAGGAGACATTTTATGTTGGATTTTGTAGGCAGTAGTGTTATTTACATTTTAACATTTGGTTTACATTTTATAGAGATTGCTGGCTCCCTGGAAGTTGTTGTGTTAGAGAATAAATTTACTTTGGTTTCCAGTTAAGATCTAAAAGATTTTAGTTTAACACATAATTTATTAATTCATAAAATTAAAATCTTTTTTTACTGAATGGCTTTTAGGAAAATGTTGATTGTTGAATAAATAGTATGTATTGTGGATATAAAAGTTCAAACAAGGTAAATAGCCTAAATATTTTTATCAATATGTTCAATAAGAGATGGAGAGTGTTGTATTATAAAGTCTTTATGAAGAAGGAAATTATATCTACAAGTATTATAGAATAGGGAGGTGAGTAGATGGCTTGAAATTAGAGATTGAAGAAGGAAATTATATCTACAAGTATTATAGA
>CAJQZJ010027493.1:31186-43038 GCA_907164525.1 Lophiomys imhausi | reverse complement strand
ACTAATTTTGTATCAATATACAAAGGTATAAGGGCATATTCAATAATATGCCCCTTCTTCTTGGACCTTCCTGTGCTATGTCTATATCTCATTTTTCTCAAGCCCATGCACTCCTACATAGGAGAGGAAGAAGGATACAGAAAAGGAAAAGTAGGAAGTCCCTGGGGCTAACCTCCAAAACCCATTAAGACAGGACCATTTATCAGCTTGTAGTCTCTTCCCCTACATAACAGAGTTTTCAGTTATCCTTCAAATAACCTAAAAGAAGGGCGGAGAAACACCTTCCCCACCCACTGGGCATGGGACGTCGCTCTCTTAAAGTGACTTCCTGCTGATTTGAGTCGTAGTAGACCTGTTTGGGGCCCGAACCCAAATGGGAAAAATGATTAAAAATGTTAGTACACTCCTTTTATGTTCAGTCCTTCTGTTCTCAGCTGTTTAGATGACCTAAGGTGTTTGTAGGCAGAAGCTGATCTTGCAGGTTTCACTGAGGTTCCTGCCGGGGCATTGTGTAAAGCTGAGTGGTCCCAGTGACATTGGATTGCTCTGGTGGTTGCAGGCCCCCAATGGAGACAGCTATTGAGGAAGTCTGCCAGGCAGAATCAACTGGGTCACTCGTCCTCCTTGGTGCCTGATTCTGCTCTCTGCTGAGGATTCCGCTGTCCAGCCGTCCCCGGGCTCCCCTAATGGACGCTTCGATTCTCCTGGAACGATAAGAACAGAGCCCTGCCCCAATCCCAACTCTAGGACAATTGCCCTCTTTTTTTTGGGGGGTGGGGGGGCCAGGTAGTACTTCTCCTGAAGCAAATTTGGCCTTCTGACAACATACAAAGCGTTATCTTTCAATCCGGGTTAAAGAAGAAATCATTCTGTCACCTTGGAGCTAAACCAGCTCTAGTGTATATATTTTGAGATCCCAAAGGACAATCTGCCTGCATCGAGAAGGCCTTTTGTAAGTAGCCTCCAAACCTAGGTCCCTCCAAATCCTATGTGTGTGTCTCTGAACTCTAATTATTGGGATCAGGGACCTGTGTTTCCCATCTGAAGGGATCAAAGATGTGTTCTACCACTCCTGGATCGAAGTCTTTCTCTATTTAGAGTTTGCCCTGCATCAGGCTGACCCTGAGCTCCGGGATCTGCCCGTTTCTGTCTCCAGTGTGCTGGGAGCTGGGACCAAGGGTGTACTCTTCTTGAATGGTGGGACCAAGAGTATGCACCCTCACCACCCCGTATGACTCCAGAATACATAAGACCACCAACTCTACGGTGCTCCCTCCCTACCCCCTGTCTCCGCTGAAGTCAAAGGCATGGGCCAATACCATAATTCTCTTGTATTTTACCTTAGCTCCACGTCTTCTCTACACCTGGAGGTCTGCAAAACCAGGCCGAATGGCTGTATCCTCTATTCCATTCACAGTGTTTCAGCCCTGCCCCCTGCCCCCTGCCTTTTTTTTTTTTTTTTTTTTTTAGTTAATAAATTTATTTGTTTGTTGTGAAGACATTTTCATTCCACTACAACTTGTATCTTTTAATCTTAGGTGAGCAGTAGGATTCATTTTCTCTCTCTCTCTCTCTCTCTCTCTCTGGATCACTCATTGTTTGTATTGTGAATTTATGGACTTCCTATCTCAGCCACTCAAGTGCTGAGATTAAAAGCATGCACCACCATGCCCAGTAGAAATCTGTATTTTTAATAAGGTCTCCAGGGAAAGATAAGAGCCAGGTACAGAAAAATCACTTTCCTCTAGCCAAGGACCCTGCTGTTCCAGGATTTTCAGGCTGTGCATGCTTCAACATAAATGTGTGTTGAATGAGTGGGTATTATTTTTATCCTATTCTGTCACTGTTTCTTTACTATGAAATTTAAACCCAAGGAGAACTGCAAATGACTTTTTTTTCTGTTACGGAAGCATGTGCAGTACCAGTAAGCAGAAGTGTTATAGTTTGGCTGTGTTTTGTCCCCAAAGGCTTGTGTATTGGAGGCTTGTTTTATACTATGACATACTAGCTGTGGGTTAGGTCAGTGGGGGGCATGCCTTCCAGGGACTGAGGGACTTTACTCATTTCAGCTTTCTGCCTGGTGACGTGACCTCTGGCTCTGACTGTGCACCTGACATCAGCCATGGGTGCCTTACTAGGTGCTTTGGACTTTCAGCCTCCCCAACTCTGAACCATGGAAAACTTTTTCTTTTCTGGTATAGTTACTCAGCTTCAGATATTTTGTTATGGTAATAAAAAGTGACTATTTATTCTTGCCATTTTGCCTGCAGAGCCAAATTCTATTCCCAGAACCCACACACTGGGAAGAAAAAATTAGAAACATCCTCTGGCCTTCCACATTCATACCATAGAATACACCTCCACCCCACATAATAAATAAATAAATGCAAAACAATGGACTAGTACACAAAGTACACTAAATTTTTCTCATTTCTAAGGTAAGATTTTGGACTAAAGGTTCAATCCTGATTTTGTTAAGGATGATGTTATCAAATGTTCCCAGAACATGTCCTCTACAGTAACTGAAAATTCAATATAAGTGGTTGGGTAAGTTCAGCTTCTTATTAGTTAATTGATGGGGACAACTTGTGAAGTTTTTTTTTCTTTAAAGTTTGGCTTGAGCTGAAGTAATGCAAGCAAATAAATGTATCTTACCAATCTTTATTAGTCAAAGCTGGTTTGGTTCTCTGTTGGGAAGCTCATGGAGGTACAGACTTTGAGAAGGAAAGATAGCTTTTACTAGTCTATGTCTGAAAGAAAGAAAGAAAAGCCATTGGCAGATGAAATGTCAGATAATGTGAGCACTTACCTTTGTGGTGATAGGTTCTGATTGTCCAGCATTTGCCTGTGTATGCTGAATTAATATATATGGGGAAATGCCTATCAATTGATAAACCAATGTTACTTACTATCCCTGGAAGAATGGCTGTTGAACACAAAACCTCTACCTTCAGATGACTCTAGGACTCTGACCCTATAATGTAGGGCCCCTAGGAGCTGTAGCTACACAGATGATATGAATACAGCAATTCTCAGTCCTTAATGAATATGCCATCTCTATGCAGCAACCTTGATGGGATGAGAGACGTGATAAAGTCTGTCTGTAGTACCTGAAAATGAACCTAAGTAGTAGAGTCAGTTTCTTAGTGTATGAATTGGGGGATCAAGAGATACTCTAATTTCAACTGAGATTTCTTTGGCTACCCTAAAATCTTTACAAGAAATACATTTGGGAGGCCTGGATTGCTCAGCAGTTAAGATCCCTGGTTGACCTTCCAGGGGACCCAAGTTCAATTCCCAGCACCCTCATAGCATCTTACAACCATCTGTAACTCCAGTCCTAGAGGATCTGATGCCCTCTTCTGACCCCCTCAGGCACCAGGCACATAATTGGTGCACATGCATACATGCAGACAAAATATCTATACACATAAAATAAAAATTAATAAGAGAAATTAGTTTTCTACAGTCTTATCTTCTGCAGATAAACTTGACAGATGAAACTTTGTAAAATCCTGTCCATCTTACTTGACTCTTAGGATGTTACATCTAGATAGTCAGTGTCTAGTAGGAGGCTTGGGATTATAGAACTGTCACTGTGGCCAAATGAACACCATAGAAGCTGGAGAAAGAGCATTATTCTTTTAAAAATATATTTAATTCTTAAAAAGAGAACAAGGAGAGGTATGTGGGAGGGAGAAATTATTAAAATTAGACTTATAGCTAAAGACAATATTTATTTAGTTGCACATGTATATGTGTATGCACATGGTAGTCAGAGAACAAGCCATGTAAGTCAGTTCACTCCTTCCACCCTGTGGGTCCTGAGGATCAAACCCACATTGTTACAGTTCGGAACAAGTATCTTTCCCCATGAGCAATCCTGCCATCCTCAAGAACACTATTCTGAATTAAGCTAATTTTAAATCAATTAAATTTAAGTCTCATTTTAAGTTTTTATTTATTTTAAAATTAGCACCCAAAGTATTAAGTTTCATTATGGTATTTTCTTTATTTTAAAAACATTTTTATTATTTCTTGAGAATTTCATACAACGTATTTTAATAATATTCACAAGCACTTCTCATTTCTCCAAGGTCTACCCCACTTCTGTAACTCCCCACCTTTATGTTCTCTTTTATTTAAAATATAACCCATTGGCTCCAATTTGTGCTGTCCATATACTCTTGGTGTGGTCCAATCTCTTGGATTGTGATTGGCCTACTAGGATTCATACCCTTCAAAATCTGTCTCTTCCTCTTCCAGAAGCATCAACTGTCCATATAGTAACCCAGAACCCATGGTTGGGAGCTAATAGGTCCAAGGTGTGAAATATTCCTTTTATTCTGCCAGATGGGCATAGCACCTAACTGCGTTCCAAATTCATACCTCTCTACTGTATATTTGGACAGCTCTCAGGCTTCATGACAGGAGTAAGTTTCTTTGTGTGGTGGATGATGGTTAATTCAGAAACTCACAACTGATCAAGTACAAAGAATGTCTCACCTCATGCTAGCATGTTGACTGCTTGATCTTACGCAGGCTTTGTGCAAACCACTGTGGCTGTTGTGAGTGCATGTGTCCAGGGGTCCTGTCATGCCTAGAAGATACTCAGTCTTCCCAAAGGCTCTTACAGTCTTTCCACACCCTGTTTTTCATGGTCCCTGAGCCTTGGGAGGGGTGTGATATATCATTTATGGCTGAACACACTACTGATACTTGACCAGTTGTGAATGTCTAATTTAACCATCAGTTGACCAGTTGTGAGTTTCCAATTTAACCACCATCCATTGCACAGAGAAATGTACTTCTTTCATGAGGTCTGAGAGCTGTGTTAATCTACAGTAGAAAAATATGAATTTAGAGGGTAGTTTGGTGCTATGTCCACTGACAGAATAATAGTAATAGGGTCACTATTAGGACCTGTGAGCAAACTAAGGGTTCTTGGTCAGATTTACAATGCCAGATATGTGCTTCCTCCTGTGAATCAGGATTTAAATCCAGTCATAAGTGATTTGTTATCCCCATAACATCTGTGCCATTATTACACCCTTGGGTGTATCTTGTCATGCTGGTCATTATTGTAGTTCATAGAGTTCACAGCTGGGTAAGATTGTTGAAGATTTTATTCCCTAGCAGCCTGCATACCACCTTCCAGTGCTGTGAAAGCTAGCCAGAACAGAAGAAACTTCCCCCTCAGTTCTAATTTGATCTATTTATGTTTTGTAATCAATGTGTGATTTTTCTTTTCTTTTTTTTTTTTTTTTTTTTAGAAATTGTCTTACAAACTGAGTTCTGGAGGGCATCCAAGAGCAATGGTAATGACTTATATTGTTTTCTGAGCCTCCAGGACACCTCTGACCAAAATAAAAATTGGGGGTAAGTAGTCCATACCTGGTCCTGAACTTTTTATTTGGCAACCCATGACTTCTGATATAAGCAAATCCTCTGTGTACGGTAACTCCAATTAAATTCTTGTGTGTGTGTGTGTGTGTGTGTGTGTGTGTGTGTGTGTGTGTGCGTGTATACACATGTGTGTATTTGTATGTATATATGGTTTATAAAATATGCCTTTTTCCAAATATCCTGAGTGTGATTATCCTTCTCCCAGTACTCCCTTCTGCTCTCTCCTTCTACCTCTCTCCCCATAGAAACTTTCCATCATCCCCCTTTTCCACTGCGTATCTCCTATGTCATTTGACATTTTCTCCCCATCCCCTGTCCTTCCTCAGCCCTCATTTCACTTTATATCCTCCAGACCTCCAGCTTTTGCCCCACATTCATGCTGCACATGTCCTATTGCCCTCCCCCAACATCCACAACAATATATGTACACAATGGAACTTTATTCAACCAAGGCTTTATTCTGAGAGAGTTTGCAGGCATTTTAGACTTGTCTATCTACAGAACAGAAGCTCTGTGTAAAATGGGAGAAGAATACACAGTGTGCCTGCGGCAGAAGTAATAACTGATAAGAAACAGCCTCAGGGTCCAAGCCTTTGGCAAAAGGGAAATTTGAAAGACATCATAACTATGAAACAAAGGAAGCAAGAATACTATCAGTTAGAGGGAGATGGTTGTTAAGACTCTGCAGGTAGACAGGTGAACATGGCTTAATTCGATAGTGCATCGTTAAGTTGCGGAATGGCACAAAAGCCTAGACCTTCTCAGGTATCAGTTAGTCTGTGATGTAAGAATGCTACCAATGCTAGTAGCTCCCTGAGAAGTGCAGACACAAAGGAATGGGGGCTGAGCCAGCTCCACCCCAAGGCATACACAAGGGTATAACAACTCCTTATCCACAGGGATAAGGCTGTAGCTGTAGACTAATCTTAGTCACTCAGTGTGCCTCAACTTGAGAAAAAGAATGTACTTGTGTTTTGAGGGTTTTTTTTTTAGAAGGGGTACATGTTGGCAGAGAATTTTCATTGCAGAAACTATTGATGTGGGGTGTGAGCATAACTGCTTCTGTTGGGACAAATTAAAAAAGAGCCCGAGCTTCTAATTCCCTATCAGATGCAGAGATGATACTGATGTTTCTGGTTCTTGAACCATCCTCACCAAAGGGCCCCCAAATGCCCTTGGCATCTGTCTTTGCCATGGGTTACTTGCCCCAAACCTTCATGGATTCTCTGCTGTCCCTGTGACTTTCCAGTGGTTTCCCTAATGTGTTTCCTGTTTTTTTTCAATTCCCAGGAGCCACAACTGAATGTTGGTGTGTCCCTACTGTTCAAATCCACATGCTGAATCCTGATGTCCAATACCATAGCATTTGGTAGTGGAACCTTCTAAATGAATTAAGTCATTGTGGTGGAGCTATCATGGGTGGGTTTAGTAACAAGTAACTGGGGAAATGGCTCAGTTGGTAATGTACTCACTGTGTAGACATCAGGATCTGAGTTTGAATCCCCAGCATTTATATAAATAAGCTGGGGCAGTAGGGCACACCTGTCATCTCATCAGGAGATGCAGGCAGGACCTCTGGGACCTGATGTCAGTGTGCTCCAGGCTCAGAGAAAATTGTCATCTCAAAAAATAAGGTGGAAAATGGTTGATGAGACAGCCGATGTCAATCTCTGACCTGAACACACACATCCACACACATGAGACAGGATGCGAGGCTCAATAGCTTTTTTTTTTTCCTTACCCATGAGAAAAAAGGAAAATGTAAACCAGTAAAGGGCTTCCACCAGATACTGGGTCGGCAAGCACCCTGTACTCAAATATTCCCCATAGACTCATGTGTTGAAGGCTTGGTTTCCCAGCTGATGACATTATTTTGGAGGTTTCTGGAAACTTTGGAAAAGTTCTAGCTGGAAGATGTGTGACTATTTTGAAGGTCATACTGAATCCTCAGGTATTTCTTTTCTCTCTTCTTCCTCATGACTATGAGGTGAAGAACTGCTTTTGCCAAGTACACCCCACACCATGGCACTCTGCCCTAGCCCATGGGGCCAAGTGACCATGCACTGAACCCTGTGAAAATGTGGAACAAAAATAAATCTTTTTCCTTTAAGTTGCTCTGTTAGGTCTTGTCAAGGTACACAGAAGAAAGGAATATCTAGCAGAACCATGAGAAAGAAATGCTGTAGCTCAAGCCGTGGTTTGAATGTTTGTCTCTCTAGAATTCTTGCTGCAATACAATTCCTTTTGCTACAATACTAAAACATAACAACTTAGGCATGAAGACTCCCCCTTTGTGAATGGCAATAATGCCTTTGTTTACAAAAAGCTTTCTACATAGCTTTGCCATTTTGTCCTACCACCATATGGGGACACCTTATTTAAGAGACTCACCTTGGCAGCAGGGACCAAATCAACAGATACTCAACATGTTGAAACCTTGATCTTGGACTTCCCAGGCTCCAGAAAAATGATAAACTGATCTTGACTCTTATCAATTACCCAGCCTAAGATATTTTGGTAGAGCAGCAAGAACAGACTAAAAGGGCCATGAAGCTCTGTTTATTGTTATAGCAACTTGGACGGAATGAGTCAGAAATTTTGAGTAAACAATGGGCTGCTACAGTCACACAGAAGACAATGTGAGAGATGGTCCAGGGTCAGGTCCAAAAAAGAGGGGGTGGGTGCCTGTGGGAAACTGAGTCAGGCTTTGGAAGACAAATTTAGTCAGACCATGTGCTTTAGTTCTGAGGCTCTGAGTATGTAAGGAAGTCAGAGACCTGTTTCTGGGCTCTGACTGTTTCTGTAGCTTAAAGGAACAACGAGCAACAACTTTCACCAACAAAGGAATCAGCCTCTACTCTGGAAGAAGCCAGTTAGAGAGAATCCCTGTGTGCCACCTCTCCTTATAACAGAAAAGCCTAAAAAGACAAAATGGGGATAATAAATTGATTTGGTAAGAAACTCCTAAGAGGTAGAAGAAAGTGTGGTTGTAAAAGGTGAGTAAGTATATGGAGATGTTCGTTAATAATAAGAAAATGCAAATGAAAATAATAACAAGACACCATTTTACACTCCTGGGAAAAGAATCTGGGCAGTGCTGGGTTTAGGTCAGGAAGGTCACCTCAGACAGCCAGCCTTCAGTCTGGAATGGCAGCCAGTGGAATCTGTCTGCAGAATGCAGACACTAAATGGAGTCAAGCATCCATATCTCTGAACCAGGCACCTTGCTCCCAGTGGAACTGAGGATAAGAGCAACTCAGTGACAATACCGTTGGAGTCCATCATTGGAAGGGTGGAAAGTCAGATAGGCAAGACCAGTGGCTTAGAGAGCATAGAGAACATGTCTCAAGAAGTATGAGGCAATGCTGTTTTTCCAAGGTATGGGACAGAAGAGGGGAAAGGGACTGACTAGTCCAGTAGTAGAAAGGAAGAGTTTTGTGCAGATTAGTAATGATATTAAAAAGGTTGGGGTAAAAAACTAAACAAAAGAGTCAGGTGAGGCACTCTCTTAGTCAATGTTCTATTGCTGTGGAGAGACATACACAACCACCACAACTCTTATAAAGGGAAACATTAAATTGAGGCTGGCTTACAGTTTCAGAGGTTTAGTCCATTATCATCATGGTGGGAAGCATGGTGGTATGAATGCAGACATGGTGCTGGAGAAGTAGCTGAGAGTCTACAATCAGATCCCCAGACAGCAGGAAGAGAGAGCCATACTGGGACTGGCTTGGGCTTTTTAAACCTCAAAGCCCACCCCCAATGATACTTCCTTTAAAAGGTGACACCCACTCCAAGAAGGCCACAAGTTCTCTCTCAGTTCATGTCATTCCTTAATGACCAAGCATGCATACATTTGAGTCTGTTGGGCTCACTCCTATTCAGACCACCACAGGTGCCTAGCACTCTTGCCTAGCTGAGGCAGGACAGGAGGCTCCCAACTTCAAGGCTACCCTGGGCTACAAAGTGAGAACTTGGCTTAGATAAAATGCAAAATAAATACAAATGTAAAGCCAAAGAAACAAACAAACATGAAAGGACAAAAGGAATCCATCCAACTCACTAAGGTCTCTCTGTTGTACTTCCTCAGGGTCCAGGCAGGGGTCAAAAGCTTGCCTGTCAGTTTAGGGTATATGTGGCAAGGAACACAGTAGGTAGGGGCCTTCGGTAGAAGGGTTTTCCTATCCCTGAACACCCTTCTTTTTCTGGAATGCCTGTTTTCTCATACCCAGTCTTCCTGAGAGAAGATTTTGACTCTCAAGTGAGCTAAATTAGTAACTCCATTGGGTATTGCAAACACAACAGGTGGAACTGTCATGGCAGGCAGGCAGGCAGCCTTCAATATCTGTGTAGTCAACCAATTGAGGATTGAAAATATTTTTAAGAAAGTATCTGCAGTGAACATTCACAGATGTTTTTCTTATCATTCTCTAAGTACTATTGTACAATAACTGTTTATACAACATTCAGTTTGTGCTAGGTATTGTAAGTAAGCTAGAGATGGTTTAGACTTTAATCATTATACCTTAAGCTTTTAAGCAGTTGGGAGGCTGTGGGTATCAGCAGATGTGGACATGGTGGCATTTGTAGAACCATTCCCAGAATTTACAATTAGACAACAACCTGTCTGTTCTGAGAACCCATCTCAGAGCTGTTCATCAGCCCACTTGGCAGGGCAGATTGGATCTGCATTTTCTAAGAGCCTTGATTGCAAAATTAGTCTTTTAGCATCCAAGTGATGCTGGTGATCTGTCAGGTTTGGCCATTGAGGGGCCAGTGATTTTTCAATATTTGGATGGCATGATGTAATCACTAACAGAGAGAAAATCAACCAACTAACCAACCACAAAGAAATATCTGACCCAGTTCCAGAATGATAAGCTAGAATCATCATGAATGGCTTGTCTATAGGGGCCTCTACTAAGAACTACTGTCCCTAAGAAATTCATCTGTACATGTGTAATCATGTGAGTGCTGGTTAAATGTACAACTTTTCCTGTTGCTTCTCTGGAAATCCTGGTGTGAATCATTAGACTTCATGTTCAATTTTTTCCACATTTATTTATGCATTTAATTAGGGAACAGGCACATGGCACAGCATACGTGGAGGCCAGTGGACAACTTATGGGGGTCAGTTCTCTCATTCCACCCGTGAGTTCCAGGGATGAATTCAGGTGGTCAGACTTCGTGCAAACACTTTTGTCTGCTGAGCCATCTTGCTGGCCCAGACTTTGTATTTTTAGCTAGTGTACTTGGCCTTTCAGAACTATGGGCTCCATGATGATGAACTCAGCCAACAACAGAGCCAAGAAACTTGGAAAAAGATTTGTGTCTGTGCTGGCTAAACATGCACAGATTCCCCTTTCTTAGTGACAGTCCTTGAGGACCACAGTCTAACAGCCATTTACACAGTGTCTACATTTATCTGGGATTCTAACTCATCTGGAGATAATTCACACTGAGCACACTGAGCAACAGGATGTGTCAGGGATGTATGCAAATAGGGTGCTATCTAGATGTCTTGGGACTGACACCCTCCAGATACAAAAAATATGGCTGTTCAAGGCCTGTCCCAGCTACAACTGGGAGACAAAAAGAATCTCCCTTTTCTCTGATAAGGAAAGGAGCTCCCACTTCTAATGCTAGCTGGTAGTCATTTGTGAGGAAACAGGTGCACTTTGGATAGACCTTTTATTGTCTGCTCATCAGCACTTACCTTAAGTTCTGAAAGTCCCCTAGTGTTCAGTCATACATTCTGTTATGCAGTGACAACTTTCTTGCCCCATGCATCTCTACTTTATTAGTGTTATGTTCCTCAGAGCAGGATAAGGCACTTCTACAGATCTTCCAATCATAGATGTGACATGGAGAGGGTCAGGATGTTGTCACATACAAGCTGGCTGCCAGGATGCTGTTTGTCTAGCTCTGGCATTGCAGCAAGCACTGGCTTGACCCCATTATCATCTCTACTACATGACACTGAGACATCCCCTGTTCTGTTTTTGGACCAGATACTATTTCAAGTTCCTTTTGGAATCATTCTTAAGAACCTGCAGCCTCATCTGAACTGAGATACCCAATGTGTATGAGAGTAAAGGGCTGTATCCTTACGTCAAATGGGCAAAGGAGAAAATTACCTCCTAATTACAGGAGAAAAATACAAGTGACCTATGCACGAGTGGTAAAAATAATAATAATTAATGATCTTCAATAAAAATCACAGTCTCTGCCTGACACCCTCTGTGAGGGGGTGTTAAAATAGGCATTCTTCTTAGTGGAAATGGTGAAGCAGTCCAGGAAAATCTGACTGGACCTATTGAAAATATAAATATGCACATGACTGAAAAAGCAATTCCAGTTCTAGTAATTTGCTCTGTAGAGCTAGTCACAAAAGAATGTAGGGGTGGGAGGTAGAGAGTCTGCTGCAGGGGTGGGAGGTAGAGAGT
>CAJQZJ010027493.1:16009-31176 GCA_907164525.1 Lophiomys imhausi | reverse complement strand
CTGCAGGGGTGGGAGGTAGAGAGTCTGCTGCAGGGGTGGGAGGTAGAGAGTCTGCTGCAGGGGTGGGAGGTAGAGAGTCTGCTGCAGGAGTGGGAGGTAGAGAGTTTGCACCAGTGCTCCTCATGGCCATGGAACACAGGGAACCCTGGGAAACTGCCCACCAAGAGAGAACAGGTAGATGGCTCTGGCACTGGACCCTGCAGCTGCTGCTGAGAACGAGGGTGGACCCATGCAGACAGACACAGAAAGATCCCTGTGTTGTTAAAGACAGCACATTTTATGTTAATTAAGTAATGAGGCTTGTTCATCTTGCAAACTATTTCAAGAAGTGACAATAAAGATGTGTGTGGATGTTTTGACTCTTGTTTCTGTTATATTCGAGTCCTGTGAGCTGTCCCAGTTTCTTCACTTTTTTGGATCAGATTCTTTATATTTAAAATGGAAGTCATAACTGCCACTTTATAAAATCCTTGCCTTTTTTAAAAGAAATCATGTAGGGTCATTGTTGGTAGGGTTGCCTAGCATGTATGAGTGTGGGTTTTAGCCCTACATTGCATAAAGCTGGGCATTGTGGTGCTGGCCTTCGATCCCAGCATTTGGAAAGTAGAGGAGGCAGGATCAGAAATTCAAAGTCATCTTTACCACATATTGAGTTGGAGGCCAGCACGGATCAACATGAAACCCTGTGTACGAAACAACAGAACAAACACTATGCCTAAATTTTTCAGTGCAATGTAAAATTCAATAGGTCTTAGTTTGGTTCCTTAAAGGTAAATTAAAGTGATATAATCAGAGATGTGTATGTAAAGTAAGGCTAGATCAGGCCCTTATCTCTCTCAGTTGGCTGAATTTTCTAGATCAGCCTGGCCTTTTCCTCTGGAGTCTGTATGTCAAGGAGTCTACAGTTTATGCTGGGAAGCAAGGGCATGTAGAAATTAGAGTACTCATTTAGCCTGTCTTTGTCTAATTCAGTCCAAATTCACTTGTTATCTATCTTTCTGAGCTATTGTTGGATGCCTTTAAGGCAGAAATTTAACAAAAACTCTATTTTAGTGCCCAATGTGTAAATCCTCTCTTGAATTTAGAAGGTGACAAAAGTAAGTTTTCAGCAGTCAGGGGCATCCTGTTATGATTTAGGATGAGTCTGTTTTTACAAAGATATTTGCTTATGTCCCACCCCCAGGTCTGACTTTTATCTTCCCCGTTTCTACTAGACGCAAGAAGAGAGAACGTTCTTTTTTCCTCTTCCCTCTAAGAAAAGCGAAGCAAGTGCAGCAAGTGTAGAGCAACACCAGCACCCAGCACTGAGGGTCCCATAGGGAATGGTGGAGACTGTGGCAAACAGGAAACCACTCTGCCTTAGCAGCTGACACCCAGCCTGGACCAATGATGCCACACAGAGCTAGAAGCTTGCTGCTGTCCCTTTGTCTAACTTGTTAGGGGAGGCTGATTTTTTTTTTCTCAGTGACAGCAGCTATTCTTCCAAATATGAACACCAATGAAAACCCACAGGCTCAAGGAGATACATATGTGGCCCAAGGACTCAATTTGCAACCTTGATATCAGCTTCTTCATCAAGAGCACATGAGAAAAGAATGCCAAGAGAGGGTAGAATGCTGGCTATGCAAGTGTGGAGACCTGAGTTTAGATCTCCAGTGTCCACATGAAACTTGGCATGACAGTGTATGCTTGCGGCACCAGTGCTGGGGTCAGGGGACAGAGATCAGCAGACTTCAGGGAGTTGCTTGCCAGACATCTAGCCAAAAGGGTGAGGAGTTTCCAGTTCAGTGAGATACCTTCTCTCTCAAAGGAAAAAAAGTGAAAGGGCAAAGGTGATTAAGGAGGACACCCTAAATGTCATCCACCAGCTTCATAGGTGCCATACAGGAGGGCACACCCTCCCTTACTCATGAACCCTTCCTCCTCCCCCCAACCAAAAAAAAAAAAAAAGAACTCAGAGAGGGAAGCTGTGAGTCAGGTTCTGCTCAGAAAGCAGATGGCCTATTTAAATAAGCACAAGTGAGAAACGTTTATATTAAAGAAGGGGATCACAAAAAATGTGGTGGGTTGGTGGGAATCTGATGGGGTGGTGGGAAGGTAGTGGCATGTTGGAGTGGTGGAAACAAGGTAGAGTGGTGGGAACATGATGGGATGGTGGGGACATGGTGGGATGGTGGGGACATTGTGGGGTGGTGGGGACATGGTATGATGATGGGGACATGGTGGGATGGTGGGGGCTTGGTGGGATGGTGGGGACATGGCAGGATGGTGGGGACATGGTGGGATGGTGGAAACATGATGGGATGGTCGGGACATGGTGGAATGGTGGAAAAATGGTAGGGTGGTGGGAACATGGTGAGAACACAGACAGGAGATCTGGGTCCAATGGGGTCACAAGAGCAGGAGAATTGTTCTTGTCCCTCATATGCTGCAACACTCAGGAAAGCATGCCCAACATCTCAGCTCAGTAGCACAGTACAGCTGGCCCTGGATGTGGGGGATGTGGGTGGGCTAGCTCTGAGGGAATGAGTGTGGTAGAGCCAGCCCTGCCTTTTGTCTGCTTTGTGGTGGTGTTGGTAAGGGAGAGATCCCCACCACTCCCTGAGGCCCTTGCCACAGGTAGTGGGAGAGTTGGCCCTCCCTGATGGGCTCATAAGAGCACTGGTCCAGCCCCTTACCTGCTACAGCAGTTGGGAAAGCAGGCCATGCACCTTACCTGGATAGTAAAGTAGAACTAGCCCTGGAGGTGAGGGTTGCAGGCCTAGAACCAGGGCTTTGAGTTGCCCCCGACATATAAGCCATAGATGAACTGCTGGAGTACATGAAGAGGCTAGTTCCACAGACCCAAAACTACAGGATCTCCATGACACAGGGCAACAACAGGATATCTGAAAGAGTCCAAGTGGAGTTCCAGTATTGACAAAGTAGCAGAAGCCGGAGGCCTCGTACCAGACCAAGGAGTCATTATAATGAACAATTGCAAACAAAGTATGGGCAAAAGGGAATATTGTGGGACACACTGAGACATAGTACAGCTTCCACAATGAGGTTTTTTTATGTTGGGAGAGGTGCCAAGGATAGAGGGTGGGTGTGAGGGGAGGTGGGAGAGGAGAGGAAACAGGGTGCATGATGTGAAATTCACAAAATAGGCTGTAGGGTACAAGGGCTGTAGGGAACTCTCTTAATTAGTGATTGATGGGGGAGGGAGGTTCCAGTCCATTGTGGGTAGTGCCATTCCCGGATTAGTGGTCCTGGTTCTATAGGAAAGCAGGCTGAGCAAGCCATGAGAAGCAAACCAGTAACCAGCATCTCTCCATAGCCTCTGCATTAGCTCCTGCCTCCAAGTTCCCATCCCATTTGAGTTCTTATCTTGATGGTCTACAATGTGGAAGTGTAAGCCGAATAAAACCTTTCCACTCCAACCTAATTTTGGACGTAGTATTTCATTGCAGCAATAGAAACCCCAAGTAAGGTCTCCAAATGTAAGTAGAATTATATAGAGCAAGTAAGCTTCTTTGGGCTGACAATGGAACAGGAAACTGGGAGCCCAGCTGACTGGCAGTTCCCCAAATCCTGATTCCAAGTCTGATTTGTGTCCCAGTGAGTTCCATGCCACCCAAGCAGTGCTGGGCGTGCAGAAGATGCTCAGTAAATCCTTCCCAAAAGAATGAGATGCTTGGACAACACATGACATTTAGGTGATATTCTCAATATGTAACCTTCCTGCCATCTTCTTGGGGACTAGACTTCTCCAGGCTGTGGGCATCTGAGTGAGAAGGGCCTGGATAGAAGAGCTACATCCCAGTACCACTCTAGGATGTCCTGGCTTACAGAGAAAAGCCTAAAGCCTCTCCCCAGCTGCCTCCTTTTCACCAGCTGGAAATAACTGTGGGAACAAGAGGTTGTGTCAGTACGTATTTCTCATTTGGCAGATCAGCAAGCAGTTGGATTAGAGGATTAGGCCTCAAAGGAATGGCTAATGACATCTGTGAGATGCTTCTGAGAGGATGAGAAGCAGGTGTCAGGGTCCTTGCTGAGCTACAATGTCCTAAGGCAAGTCCCAGTCCTATGTCCTAGGGAAGTCTGGAGAAAGAGCAGGAGTGTACTGGCTGGTTTTGTGTCAACTTGACACAAGCTAGAGTCATCAGAGAGGAAGGAGCCTCAGTTGAGGAAATACTGTCATGAGATCCAACTGTAAAGGATTTTCTCAATTAGTAATAAATGGGGGAAGGCCCAGCCCATTGTGAGTGTTGCCATCCCTGAGCTGGTGGTTCTGGGTTCTATAAAAAAGCAGGCTGAGCAAAGCCATGGAGAGCAAGAAAGTAAGCAGCACCCCTCCATGGCCTCTGCATCAACTCCTGCCTCCAGGTTCCTGCCCTGTTTGAGTTCTTGTCCTAACTTCCTTCAGTGATGAACAGCAACTCATAAGTGTCAGCCAAATGAACCCTTTCCTCCCCAACTTGCCTTTTGGTCATGGTGTTTCATCGAAGCAATAGAAACCCCAAGACAGCCAGCTTGGTCTATGTGCTGATAAACCAGAACAAACCCAGGGCCTTTTTTGAAGTTAATCAATACTCAACAAATGTATACTATGGACCAATCTTGTCCTAGGTGGGGAAGGCAGGTCAGTAACCAAAAGGGACCCTCTTTTTCCCTTTACCTAAGTTTACAATGTGTACATCAAAGGCCTAGAAAGCTTTTTAAGATGCAGATTTTAGTATCCTGTGCCTACATATTCTGACATAATAGGTCTGAGGTGGGAATCAAGAATCTGTGTTCTTAGTGAGTGTGTGTGTGTGTGTGTGTGTGTGTGTGTGTGTGTGGTGTGTATGTGGGGGAAGGAGTGTGTGTGTATGTGGGAGGAAGTGTGTGTGTGTGTGTGTGTTTGTAGGGTATGTATGTGTGTATATGTGTGTATGTGTATGTATGTATGTGTGGAGGGTGTGTGTCTGTATGTGTGTGTGGGGTTGTATGTGTATGTGTGTGTGAAGGGTGTGTGTGTGTGTGTGTGTGTGTGTGTGTGTGTGTGGAGGGTGTATGTGTGCTGAGGAGGGTGTGTGTGTTTGGTGTGTGTGTGTATGTAGAGGGGATTGTGTGTACTTGTGTGGAAGGTGTGAGTGTATGTGTTTGTGGGGTAGGGTTATGTGTGGAGGGTGTGTGGGTGCATTTGTGTGTTTGTTCATGTTCATGGAAGACAGCTTCAGTTGTCTTTTAAAATCATTCTCCACCTTTTTCAGGCAGGGACTCCCACTTTCACCTAGAACTTCCCAGTTTGGGTATGTCTGTCTCAAGTGCTAGGATTATAAATTGGGTCCTGTTCCTGAGTATTTCATGTGGGTTCTAGGTATTAAATTCAGACCCCCAGGATTTCATGGAAAATACTGCTAAATGAACCACCTCCCCAGCATTGCCCTCACACTTTGACCATCCTACCTAATCTCTTTAATTCTGGAATCACCAGCCTGTGCCACCATGCCTGATCTGAATAGATTGTGCCTTTTCTTTTTAGGTTGTTGTTTGATTTTAGTAAAAACTTGGCCTAGAGCCTCACACATGCCAGGCAAATACTCTGTCACTAATTTATATACCTTGAGAAGGGATCTTATTTACTTGGGTTGAAGTTGAACTCACTCGTAGCCCAGCCAGGCCTCAAACTTCTAATCCTCTTGGTTTAACCTCCAGAATACTGAGATCATAAGCATGTTCCATCACACATGGCATGAATCTGCATTTTTCTTAAAGTAAACATCCAAGATGCTTCTGATGCAGCTGGCCCTAGCCATGAGGATCTGAGGATCATCTGGTCTACCAGGATCTGTACCTACTGAGAAAGACAATTGTACCAGACTCCCTTAAATTGGAAATTGCTTTGCTGTAGGGATTCCAGAGGGCATAAAATGAGAACAGTCTAGTCAAGAAGCAACTCAGCTGGTGAATTGCCACTCCATTCAATACAGGCACACCCAGAGGACCTGGGTGTGATTTCCAATACTGAAAAAGAATGGCAGTAGAAGAAAAAAAATTCAAAATGGCAGAAAAGGAGGGGGGGAACCCCTCTGCATTTTCAAAATTATTCTTGAAAGTTACCAGGAATGGCTCTGTGCTGGAGATCATATGCCATCTATCATAAAGGCCAGCCCAGCCAGTTTCCTGTCACTATCAGAAGAAATCTCTTCTCCAATTGGATACCTAGTGAATGGCTGGCAAGGAGGCCCTGCTGTTTAAAAAGTTAATAACACTGAAAACAAAGGTACTAATCTTTAATTATTTCACACCGTGTGACCATCTCTTTATAGAGGACTGTGGGGAGCAGCGGGTTCAAGGCCCTATTTCAGGCTCACTCTGGGTGTGCCTGTATTGAATGGAGTGGCAAGCAGAATTGCCTGTACCATTTCGTTATTATTTCCTTTTGTTAAATTTCCTTCCAAATACAAGAGGTAAGATTAGTAGAAATTAAATACACACATGATACAACTCTATGCTTGACATAGACCACAAAAACTGCCCAGTGCTTGCCTTTCCCCATTTGGGGAAAGTTTAATATACCTGCAAGTGTCCCCTGCGGGAACACAAGTCCTTCTGCATCATGCCATGTAACCCATACGGTATTGCGGCTATACTTAGCACTGCACGATTTTCAGAGGTGCCATTCATGTAGGCTTAGTATAAATGATGTCCCTGGAACTCTGCAACCTGCATAACTTTATGTTGTGTACAAAGACACCCAAACAGCCCCAAGACTCTGTTTCAGGGTTTTGATTGGGTAATCAGGAAGCACACCTATTTTATTGCTATCAATAATACAATGCTGAAAACTCAGACAAATGAAATATCCCAGAGACCCCAAGTATCTGTATTTCCATCTCACTGAGCATATGTTCTCCACTCCACAAGTGCCAATTTGTATTATTCTGAGTTCCACTGAAATTGGCCTAAAGCCCCTGGGGCACTTCTTGCCTAGTTTCACTTGTTACTCTGGGATAATTGGTTTAAAACTGATTACTCGGTCACTAATTATGGGTCCTATTGACAGTGTATTTCAGCTTAGAGAAGCAATTAAAAAGTTCACCCTAATTAATCAGGGGTAATTAACAGGTCTTAAATTTTGTCGAGAGATTAATTATCAAGAAATCCAGAACAAATCAATGTGTGTTCCAGGAGGGCGAGCGGGGACTCGGGCAAGGGGTGTAGAAGTTAGCTGGCTTGTTCATTCATTCACTTAACAAATGTTTACTGAGCACCTACATGGTGCCAACCCCGAGTAAAGGTGTGTTGTCACAATCTAGGTGCAGTACTTACATGTATTACTTCATTTAATCTTTACAATGGGGTGAGATGGTGGCTCAGTCAGTAAATGCTTGCTGGGCAAATATGAGGACCTGAGTTTGCATCCTCAGCACCCCTACAAAAAGCTGGACACATCATTATATGCTTTGGGGAGGTGGAGTCAGGGAGAGCTCCTGAGATTACTGGTCAGTCACCAGCCCAAGTGACAGTGTTAGCATTGGGGAGGCAGAGACAGGAGGATCCTGGGGCTCTGACCAACTAGTCCAGCCACTTGGTGAACTCCAGATTTAGTAAGAGGCCTTGTCTCAAAACCTAAGATGGAGAGCAATAGAAGAAAAGATCCTACACTGACCTCTGACTTCTCTGTGCGCATACATGTGCACATGCCCACACAGACACATACACAAAATAGGATACATAACACATAAAATTTATTATTCTGCTTGATAGCTTACTGCAAGAACTCTCAAGCTTTGTAGCATTTTTTTTCATGCCATCTTAACACCATACTATCTAGTCCAAGGATCACAAGAAGGAGAAGGTAATTCTCAAGGAAGTACTAGAGAAGCTCCAGCCATTAGGACTGGGGGAAAAATAGTCAGAGATGCCTCTTCTGTCTGAGTGCTCCATGAATGGGCAACCATCTGCAGCTGAGCTGCCTCCATTTCTACCATGAAAAAAGCTAGGAGATATTTTCTTAAAAAAAAAAAAAAAGTCTCTTGATAAGAAAAGCCAGGTAGAAGCAGGGGCTCCGGTTGTGCCCTCCCAAGTTCTCCTTCTGGTCGCTCACTCCCCAGCACCCCTACTTCCCTTCTCTTATTTACAGTTCTAAGCACCCATCACTACTCGGCATGCAGTCTGTCTTCCTTGTTCATCCTTTGACAAGGAAGTGAGCCGTCTGACGCTAGTATGTAAACCCTTTGTGCAGACTCCATCACACTCCTTGCTGTATCTCCTACGTGTAGGGCAGTGTTTTATTCCAACAGGTATGAAACCATCCCTCCCCATAGCAGGAGTACTCTAGCTGGAATATTCAAATTATTAAATTCTAATAGAACAAAAAAAGGAGGGAACACAAAGAAAACAACAGAAAAACAAACCAGAAAAGCACGTTGCCTAAGCACAGTTTATCTCATTGCTTGCTAGCTTGCTGCAAGAACCTAACAAGCTTTGTAACCCTTTCCCCGGAGCACTTTGACCAGATAGTCTAGTCAGTCAATGAACTCCAAGTTCTTTGAGAGACTCTGTCTCAAAATACAGTGGAGAGTGATAGAGGGCGACATGAAATGTCTTCATGTGGAGGTCAGAGGTTGATGCTGGATGTCTTCCTCTAACATTACCATCTAATTTTTAGAAAGGGCCTCTCACTGAACATGGAGCTCCCTGCTTCTGCTAAACTGGTTGGTGGCTGGGGCCTGGAATCTTCCTGTCTCCACAACCCTCCCACCCCCACCCCCACCCCCAGTGAAGAATTACAAGTGCACACTGTGCCTGACTTTTATATCAGATCCGGGGATCCTAACCCAGGTCCTTGTGCTTTTGTGGCAAGCATTTTACCCCCTGAGCCATTTGCCAGCCATCTTCTTAAGATGCAACTCTGATTGTGTTGCTTCTTCACATGAGCCTGACGACGCTTCCCCTGGCTCTTTGGTTAAATCACAAGTTCTTAGCAGGTTCTATAGAAAGCGGATTCTAGGATGCAGTTCAGCATAAAGCGTGCCTGTTAAGAAGCACCCTTGGGATCACCTCATTCGCAAAAGGGAGAAGGGACTCGAGATACAAGATACAGAGAACGAACGGAGGTATGACAAGAGCCCACAGCAGCGTTAGCTAATTCCCAAGGCGCTCTGGACTTAAGCCAGTTCACCACAGTTCTGAGTTATGAACTCTGCTCACCTTCATTGTATATGAGGTACGCCATGAAGGATGTGACAATAGGCGAAGCTGCAGCCAAGGCCTGAGGGTCCTGACAGCTGCAGACTGGACAATTCACGTCCAGTATCAAGAGTGACTATTCATTTCTTGAAAGAGGTGTGAGAGGTATGGTGCTCTGTTGCCATGCATGGCCATAACATTCTTTGCAACCTGTCTACTGTCTGCCTCTTCAGTCTCACTTTAAAATTTTTCTGTCATTTATTAGCTATCCTTTCAGGTACAGTACTTTTTCTTTCCCACTTCCCAATTCACTGCATATCTTCCTGCCCCAGGACCTTTGTACACATTGTTCCTTCAGTATAGAATATTTTTTTTCTGTATTCTCGACCTCCTTACTTTCCATCTAGACACTCCAACTTTTTCTTCAGGTCTCTGCCCAAGTGTAACTTTCTCTGAGGAAATGTCCTGACCTTCTGCCTAGCCAGGACAGACACTTTTAATGCTTAGGTACCCATTAGTTTGGGCTGGCTGGTGAGGGGCACATATAGAGCCATGTTGTTTCTGGAAGTTGTATGTAGAAAGAGACAGGAGAGCAATACTAACAGGAGATGCAAGACCACATCAATGTCTTTAGCTAAACATCATTTAAACAGCTCTATGCCGTTTTTGGTAGCCAGATCTTCTCTAACTCTCCTATCAGCCCTGGAAGGAGGGAGCTACCTTTTCTCTTTGCTGAGATGTGCAGGGGTGAAGTAATTGACTCACGACCACCCTTGTAATTAGAAGCAGAGCTGGGCTCAAAGCACAGATGCCTGGTAGATGGAACCCCCATAACTGCATAATGGGCATCCAGCTTCTTTGACCTTGGTACCTGAACCTTCCCAAGGGGCCAGAGCTCTGGCCCAAGTCCCTGTCCCTCAGTGGTTCTGAGCCCTGGCTAAAGCTGCTAGTCCTCTGTCACCATCCCCCATTTTGCTTTCCCCTCCTGACAGCCTAGGCTGATCAAGTCCCAGCATGCCTCAGGCTATGGCTGGCCTGAGTTATGACATAACTCTCCTGAAATTTTCCCTGTAAAGGAAAAGGGGCCAATCCAATGTGAGTTATTCTTATTGTAAACTCCCCAAAGCCAGGGACCTTATATGATTTATCTTAGTGTAACCCACAGTACTAGGGACACTGCATATAATAAATGTTTATGGAATTGACTAGAGTTTTCAGAGATGGGGGACCAAGCACTTTCCACTTTCATTGTCTCTCTCTCTCTCTGTCTCTCTCTCTCTGTCTCTCTCTCTCTGTCTCTCTCTCTCACACACACACACACACACACACACACACACACTTTGTGCTCGCTGTATAAGACTGTTTGTGATCTCTCTCTCCCTTTGACATGGTCTGTATGTAGCCTCATCATTCATTTTAATTACATTTATTGTGGACTCAATTTGGCCTTTGGCTATTTCTGAGACCGAATTAGAAAATTTAAAAACAGCCATCTTTCTAGCCAGAGAACTTAGTGCAACAGAGTGAATGCCCTGGGGTGGGAGCTGGGATTCAAGGATGAGGGTGGGGGATTTATTTTCCATAGACTTTTCCTTTATTCTGCTTGCATTTTTCTTTTACCCATGTACATGTATTATATTTTCAAAAAATAAAAATAGAACCATTTGAGACAAAAAAAAAAAAAGGCAGCCATGTTGCTTCTCACACCACCACTGACTTACGTAAAAAGCTTTTATAACTGGGTTAGTGACAGATTAAAGTTGGGGCCTGTTCTGGACAGGTTTACAGGTCCCCAGGGACATAATGCCATCACCTTGAGGGGAAAGAAGACAGCATAGGGCCAGATGCGCCTAGGGGGATGGTCCTTCTTCAGGGACAGTTCCCTGGGTTGACCCCAGCACTCAGTTAGTGATTCTCCCCTCTGGGTGGCTGACAGACCCTGCAGGGATTAGGCGAGGTAAGCTCAGAAATCTACTCTGCAAGATGAAATCTGTGCCTTCACTCTCAGGCTCAAGTAGAAGTGATTAAAACAGAGAAGCGGGCTCATGGGGCATGGCCCGGACTGCAGCTCCAAGTTCTGTTACATTCTTTCCTAAGATCATAAGATCATTGGCATCTGGTCCCCAGACTCTGTGGCAGCTGTTTGGAGCCTCTGAGATAAACCCAGAGGAGGATCAGGGTCTCCAATGTGGACTGGGAACTTGCACCAGCTAATGAGCTTGCAGGGGCTTTATTCTGAGTCCAAGATATTCCTGGAGGGATTAATTCTTATCAAATGACTTCTTAATGAGACCACGCTTACCTCCAAATTTGGAGACCTTGAAGCTCCTGAAGTTTAAAGCTAATCACTAGGCTGACTAGCTTTGAATGTGAGGTGTTCACATAACCAAAGGCTCAGAAGACAGCAAGTGAGGAACAGCTAGGAGCCAGCAGAGTGGCAGATACAAGTTTGAAATTCAGCAAATGCCTTGCCGTGATCTGCAAAAAGTGCAATGGTCTGAAATCAGGGCCTGGGGAGCTTGCATATATGTGCTTCACTGAGCCCACAAATAATTTTCAATCCAGGGAGATTTCATGTGTGTCACACTACTCTAATGTGACAGCCTCCTGAGCTGCCCTTTGTGATGGGCTATGTGTTCCAGGTTGCCACAGTCCCCACTTCTTCCTTCATAGGAAAGCTGTGTGACATGTTCTTTTACCCGCCCAGTTCTTGTGGTCATTGGAGTCTTAGTTTCCTACTCTTGATAAAGCAGTATTCATACTTAAAAATTCTGAGATGAAGGGAGTATTTTGAAAAGTTGGGGATCATCTTGCAAATTTTGGGATCATTTGATGGACAGATAAGGCCAAGACTCCTCCATGGGAGCGCTCCTCCATCCCATCCCACCCTCGGCTCAGACTTGAAGCCCCTAGGAGGCAGCGTTACTGAACTAGCAGTACTCTTTTTGAGCCCTGCATTGGAAAGACCCCACATCTGTCCCAAATCATCTCCTGGAACTCCCACATCCATGTAGTCTTCCCCTCTCATCCTAGTTACGTTGCTGTTGCTGTGATAAAATATCCTGACCAAAAGCCACTTAGGGGCAGAAAGGCTCACAATTTCAGGTTACAGTCCATCATTTGGGGGAAGTCAAGGCAGAAACTCAAGCAGCTCTTCACATTACATTCATAATCAAGAACAGAGAGAAGCTAATGTACCCATGCTACCTGCTTGCGATGTCCTCTCATTCTTACATACTTCTTCCTCTGCCTAGGCAATGGTGTTGCCCATGGTGTGCTGGGTCAGCTAACAATAAAAGAGGCCCTTTCAATGACGTGCCCCCAGGTCAACCCGATCTAGATAATTCCTCATTAATTTTCCCAAGTGACTCTAGATTATGTCAAGTAGACAAAGAGGTTAACCAAGACACCTCTTGAGGGTGGGTAGGACCTCTGACCCTCTTCTCAGTAATATGGCAAAGATGGTATGATGTAACTCTCAAGCTTATGACTTATATAACAGTGTATTTCACTAGAAGACTTAATTCTTGCAGGCTTCCTGACTTATCCTGAATGGCTGTGTTGAGGAGGCCAACAAATATCTGGGAGCTGATTTTGATTCTTGGCTAATAGCAAGCAAGACACTGGGGCTCCCAGCTACTTACCCATCCCCTTCCAGGACCTGATTCCTGCCAATAATCATATGAGCTTCAAATCTTGTTCTTCACCAGTTAAGCCATTGGATGACAGTTCAGAGCTGATTGACACCTGGACTTGTGAGATCTGGAAGCAGAGAGCCAGCTAAGCCATATTCAGACTCTTGGTTGGTAGTGGCCGTGGTTACTAGATCTGAGCCATTTGAAGAGTTGTTGCTAATATTGTTAGTGATGGGTAGCTAGTGCCTTCTCACTTGAGTTCGGACTGTCCATCTTATGACTATCTTCCTTTGTGGTATGATTTACCTCTATTCCTAGTACTTTCACTCATGGTGTAGAATTTCTAGCTGGTGATATTGATTCTCAGAAGTTCAAACTCTACCCAGAATAGACTTTTCTTTGTGGGTAAGAGGATGGCTACCCTCAGCTCATCTTTCTTTTATTACATTTACCAAATGTCTCTCACCATACTCATGGTTTCCTTGATGGACATGGCCTTCTCGTGAGGTCTTGGTGGCAGTGACACTGAGAACTAAGCACATGCTCCAGGGCCAGCTGCTGAGTGGAATGAATATTGATAAATTTGGGGAACTTATTTTTTTGTTTGCCAGTTTTTTTTCTCTGTTTTTCAAAGGCACTAGAATTAGAGCAATTGCTTTTTGGCATTTATTTTGTTTTCAGAGCTTTTGCTAATATAACCACTGTATCCATGCAGGACTCTAATGGCTAAATATTTATTCATATTTATGATTATTAGAGGGCCAAAATGCACAAATGGTGTTCTGGTTTCTAGATGCTCACTAAAATATCACTTATCCTCTTGGAAATGTAGTACATGGGAATTCTAACATTCGCACACATTTGCCACCACAAGATTTCCAGTTTAATAGTTGGGAATGTTATCTTCTTGTTTCTGCTTGTACTTGTTTGTTTATGAGTGACACAGAATTTTTACTAGTTGTTCTTTAGTAAGGTTATATTCCAGATCCATTGACCATTTTTCTTCCAGGATGATTTATCTTTACCTAATGAACTAATATTTTGTACTATAAGATCATAGAGGGGTGAAGTAATTTTGGCAGATGGAATCACTGAGAGCAAAACCACATTTCATTAACTTATTCTGCAAATACTTGCAGAGCACATATGTGGCAGCCACCACTCTAGATGTTCAGGGCAAATCAAATGAACACGTTAAAAGAGATCCTGGGAATAGAGTGCCTCAAGGCACTCACAACCTAGGAAACAAGGGATAAACAATAAACACAGTAAACAATCCAACTGTATAGTCCCAGTTCTTAAACGATAGGTCATGACCTCATGGGGCAGTTGCAAAGACTGTTAATAATAAAAGTCTTCTGATTGTGCAACAACTAAATATTAAGTTAAAGTCAAACACACTACAAATCCCGGGTATTGTCGCAGTGCTCGCCCATGTGGGGTGGTGTGACTTCAGTGTGTGCATTAAATGTTCTCTGCTCTCACAGACACATGGGCATTCAGCTGAGGAAACCAAAGACATTTAATAATTTCTCACAGTTGTACTCAGCACATAAGCCTAACATTAGTATAACTGTACTGTATTGTGTTAGAATGTTTGATTTTAAAAATTGCTGGTTTGGTTACTGACAAGTTTCACTAAAAACATTATCCAATAAATTTTGGATTAAAATTAGGATTTAATCTCAAGGGAAAAATATCTGAAATAGCCTTAAACTTACTTCTGCTGCTTTGTGCTACATGTTCATGAAAAGCAGTCTTTCTTTCTTTTTCTCTTTCTTTGTTTCTGTTTTGTTTTGTTTTTGAGACAGGGCTTCTCTGTGTAGCTCTGGCTGTCCTGGAGCTAACTCTGGAGACCAGGCTGGTCTTGAACTTGGAGATCTTCTGAGTGCTAGGTTTAAAAGTGTGTGCCACCAATTGGAGATCCAAGATGGCGCCGACCATAGAGCAGTGCATCTGAGTAGTAGGTGAATGAGATTAGTCACTGTGGAGTGAATGTGAGGTCCCCTAGCCTACAGTGAAACACAGACGGTGTCTGAATTCCCACAGCGAACATTGAGACCGGTCACCAGGTAAAACAGCCCACGCAGTTCCCAGGAACACAACCCTGAGATCAGCCAGCTCCGTCACCGGTCTGGAGAGGAGCTCTGGCTAGAGATCTAGCCCAGGAGCAGATCCAGCCCACGGCTCCAGCCACAGACCAGCGGCCCCGCCTGTCTGCCTGATATCCAGCCTGCACTCCAGCCGCACCACAAGAGCAAAGGTAAGTGAGATTATTTTTTTCCGGAGTCTCCAACATGGTGGCACAGTGTGCACTGTAGCAGAGAGGCAGAGACCTAACCCAGTCACAGCAAAGCAATTAGGAGCCAA
>CAJQZJ010027493.1:0-11009 GCA_907164525.1 Lophiomys imhausi | reverse complement strand
AAGGAACCATCTGTTGGACTGAAAGGGGAAACTTCTGGGGGGAAGAGGGTGGAAGGGCGGGATAGGAAGGGGGAATAGGGAAAGGTTTGTGACTGAGATGTAACTTGAAGAAAAAAAAATAAAGTATTTTTTAAAAAAAGGAGGTGATAAAATTGTTACATAGAAGAACAGAGTACAGTAATTGCCAGAGCTGGTGCATGGGTGGGATGGACTCACAGTATTAAATAGGGTGGTCAAGGTATATATCACTGAGGCTATAAAATTTAGCAACTACTTGAAAGAAGTGTAAAAGTTAAGGTTGTGATATTTGGAGGTGAAGTCCTTAAGGGCAAAAACCAGCAGCAAGAGTAAAAGCCTTGAGACTTGGGAGTCCAGCGCTCTTGAAGAGGAGTAAGGAAGCAGTCTCTGTGGGATGGGAGTGGGGATCCAGAAGAGGAGACCAAAATGGGAATGGGTGGGGAAGGAAGAACACACAGTGCAGGCCTCACAGGTTACTGTGAAGATTTTGTCTTTTCCTTTGAACATGATGGAAACCCACCATAGAGCTTTGAGCAGAAGAGAAAATGACCTGAAACATCACAAATATGACATGGATCAGGAATGCCCAGACTCTGCTAATTCACCCCACCCCCCTGGTTGAGATAGTCACAATACAACAACCAATTCTCTGCTAAGTATATGAAAGCACTTCCTGCAACCCCAGCACCTACACCTGACTCTGAGTGGCATGTGACCTTTCTGTGATGACAGTGTCCTCTATTGTCTTTTGCAAAGTGACTGCTGATGGACCCAGCATGCACAGGCAGCAGCAGACTAACCACTGTGTCCCACTTCCTCAGGGACCCTTCCCTCCCGTCATCTCTCTTGTGTTCACATATAAACACTAACAAAGCCTCTTTCAGTTGGTATTGCTAGCCTATTTTTTATTTCTTTCTTATACTTTTTAATTTTTGAGGTTATAATATGATTACATCATTTCTCTCTTCCCTCTCCTCCTTCCAAATCCTCCCATATACCCTTCTCTCTCTTTCAAATGCAAGTGTTGTTGCATGCATATATGTATATGTACATATGTATTTCTAAAAGTAACCTGCTCGGTCCATGTAATATTACTTGTAGGTGTGTTCTTAGGGCTGACCATTTGGCACTGGACCACCAATTCATGTGCTCTTCCCTGGGAGAGCACCTCCCCTACTCAAAGCTTTTCTTTCTTGCCTATAGTTCTTTGTATAAGGTTGAGGACTCATGGGCTTTTTCCACCCATGTTGACGTGCCCGTTAGTGTTGTCCTTGTTTATCTCACATATGGGCAGTCAGGTTGGTGAAACTTTCTGGGTGTTGCTTCTGACTTTACCAGGAGACATCATCTCTCAGTGAATTTTCTGATCCCCTATAAAACATGTAATTCCATGTGTAAATATATATATATAGTATATATACAAATATATATTGTTTTATACATACACACACACACACACACACACACATATATATATATATATATGGTTTTAATGAACTTTTTTTTTTAACTGGGCTGATGGTGAGTTCTCCAAGAGCCAAAATCATTTTAACAAATACTCTAATATCAGACATGAGAATTCCTTTTTTGAGCTGTTGGTCAGTGCTGTCCAAGAGACTCCCAGAACAGACATCCTATTGGTGTTCTCCTTTGTTGCCCCCAGAAGTGAAAGATAAGTTTCTATTGCTGAAGATGCCATGTACTTCAGAAAGAGGACCAAGACACCACTGATCTGGAACTGACCTGAATGTCTCCTCCCTGAGGACTGGCTTTCATGGAGCAAGAAGGTACCACAGAAGCTTCCAAGGAGGGAGGCAACCAATAGCACTACCTAGATAGGATACCTATAAACCACAGCAATGACCATTATGTTACAATAACCCTAAGGGTACAGTAGTGGAATGCATACCTTGGTGGTAACTAACAGATCTCTAATTAAATTTAAGACCGGGTCAACAAGAAGGAAACCATACCTGGTAATGGAAGGCTAGTTTGAACTCATGGCTATTAGAGGAGAACCTACAGCCACCACCTTATTAAACAATCATAATCCCTAGCAACAATCTATAAACATTTACCCTTATACACACAGATAAGTGTAGCCTTCGCCCCTCATCAAGGAAATTTCTCTTTGCAATAGAGGGAGACAGCTACAGAAAAACACAACCAATCTAAATTCAAGGCTGTAGAGCACAGTCTCATGAATATATCTATGAAACACTCCTGCAGCTAAAGCTCAGGGAACATCACTGAAGAAGAGGTGGAAAGACTGTTTTCTATTTTTTTATGGAACCATAATCACGGGATCTGGTGACTACTGTAGAGAGGACAGATCACAGAACAGAGACAGTATGGTCAGTAAGGAATCTAATGAGGAAATCATGAAATGATGGTGGCTCAGAACAGGGTGCCCTAAAATGGTGAGAAGTATTTGGATAATGTGCGTGTACGTGAGAAAGGGCAAAGGTTGACTTCAGTTATCTTATTATATCACTGTCCACCTTATTTTTTGAAAAAGTGTCACCCAGTGAACCTAGAACTTGCTATTTTGGCTTGACTGGCTAGCCAGTGAGCCTTTGCCGCTCCCACCCCCAGTGCTGGGATTACAGGTACATCACCCAGTTTGTTATGAGCATGCTGGAGTTCCAAGCTCAGGTCTCCATTCTTGCTCAGTGAGCATCTTACCCATAAAGAGCTATATCTCCAGCCCAAGAACCCTGGATGGATTTTGAAGGAAGAGCTGGTGAGACATCAGGAGTTATTAGATATAGGGTCCAGGCAGATGTGAACAACTCCAAGGAAGGAGTTGCCATTAACCCCAACAGAGAAGGCTGCAGAAAGAGCAAGTTTTGAAAGAAAAGATGTCAAAATCACTTTCAGATATCTGAAGGATTATCTCTCATGCTTTTTGTAATATTCTTTGATTTGTCATGGAATGGTGCTAGAGGTGGTGAGAGTTGTTTTTGGCTTTTCTTGTTTATTTGGTTTGGTTCGGGTTTCTCTGTGTAGCTCTGGATGTCCTGGAACTTATTCTGTAGACCAGGCTTGCCTCAAACTAAGAGATCTGCCTGCCTCTGCCTCCCGAGAGAACTGGGATTAAAAGCTTGTGTCACCACTGCTCGGCTGTGACGAGAGTTGTAATGCTTTGCAAGGGAAGAGGGGAAGAATGCCAAGAAGGAAGAGACTTTAGTGAAAATCACATATGAGTAAGTAATGAAGAGTTCCCTTCTTGCAGGATCTTGTCACGCTCACTCTCACCTGGTTTCTCACTGGATCCACCTGAGGAGGATGCCTGGAGGGTTGGGAGGGTCGAGTGGAGAGCTGTAAGCACTGGCATGGAGGAGAAGTGAAGTACATACCTTCTGGCACAAAACATAATAATCAGGCTAATAATGTCTCTCTCCTGCCTCTGCTGTGAGTGCTAAGAAGGTCCTGTATCTCAGGTGGCTCAGCAACACAATGTCAGAGCCTCCACCATCTTCGTCATCTTGGATCGCTACGAGATTTCATGGAGCCCAGTCTGCATTGGTCTTGCTGGCTGTGCATCGCTGGGAGGCAGGACACTGGAATGGTTAAGCCCCTGACTTTGCAGGTGGAATCCGTTACCGCAGCAGAACCGTGGCTATCTTGACTAAAGCAACTCTTAAATACGGAAGAAGCAAACTGCACTTGCTCTTTCATCTCTTCATCCTGTTAAGCAACATAAATGTTGTTAATACTCCCCGGACGCTCCTGGTAATACATCAGAACTCCTACTCACCCTTGGGGATTCAGCCCTGCTTGAGACCTCCCCTCTCCGAACTCAAGCAGAGTTGGAATGTTTCTTCTTTTTGTTCCCAGAACACTGCCTTAATACTGCTGTTAGAGCACTTTCTGCCTTGAGTTGAGAAGATTTGTGTGTGTCTGAATACTGCAAATATCAGTCTATTTTCCTCTTAAGAATCAGGGAAGAATACACCAAAGGAAGGGTGAACACAGGTACAAGGAAGCTGCACTGCCTCCCCCATCTTTACCTGGAGGAGTTGTACCTCAGAGTTTTTAGATTCCAAGCAACAAATCCAGTCTTGCTAGTTTATGTGGAAAAAAATGAAAATGTCTTGGGAAGACTCAAGGACATAGAAGTTTTTGGAATCTTAGAGGAAGGTCAAAGAATTATAGGATGCAAGAGTACCCCTGAGACTTCTACAACAGGATTTTCTCCACCTTCTCTTTAAAGCTCTACCCTGGTCCAAGCAAGTTTCCAACTTCCAAGGCCCGGTTCCATCAGTTAGCTTTGTTTGTTTGTTTGTTTTTGTTTTGTTTTGTTTTTGTCAAGACAGATTATCTGATTGATGTGTCTCGTGCTCCCACAGGAAGAATCCTATAGAAGAAACAGGGAAAAGCGCCTGCCTACTTCACAACTTTGTACATGGTCTGGACCTGAGACTTCTGGTTTCCAACCAAGTGCACAACCTGCAGCCCACTTTCATGTTGAAAATTTTCCTGACTGTATACAGAAATTCCTTGGTCTCTTTCTGGGAGCAGAAAACACCGTGAAGTCTGGGTGATCTTGTTTGTCTTTAGCTGACTCTTCTGCTGTCTCTAAGTTGCATATCTCTTTGGTGATTCCCGGGGCCCTACAATCTGATCATCACCATTATCAGCCTTATGTGAGGCCAATGCTTATTGGCTGGAAACTGGCAAGAGGTTTCCCCACATGAAGAATATACACGGGGTGAGGAGATGGCTTGGTGCACAAGTAGGATGATCTGAGTTCAAATCCTCAGTACTCACACAAACAAACAAACAAGCCAACAGGTATAATGGTGGGTGCCTATAATCCAGCACTGTGAGGCAGGGACAGGAGGACCCTTGAGGCTTGTTGGTTAGTAGGTCTAGCCTCACCAGTGTGCTCAAGGTTCAGTGAGAGAGTCTATCTCAAAAAATAAAGTTGAGAACCAGAAAGGAAGACAATAGCCCCTGGCCTCTGCACACCCATAGACACAGGCACCTGCACACACATGTTCACATACAAAGAGAACAAAGTAAATGTTAAATAAATGGGACTAAAATGGACTAAAAAGGAAAACCAGAAGCAGGCAGGAGCTTGACAGGTATAAGCCACAAATTTCAGAAACAAATCACTCCAGACTATTCTTCTCCATTTACTCATTCACTTGTTCATTCAACAAACATTCCCAAGTACCTGCAATGTTAGCACTGCTTTATGTCTGAGGATGGTAAGATAAAAAGTCTTGGCTTGCTATTAAATTAATATAGTGGAGAGAAATCAACCACTTAAATTCTGGATGACAAAATAGGGAATGAAGTCATTTTGAAAAAAATGTAAGCATGGGCTTGTGGTGGTCAGACTTTAGAAGCTGGGTGCTCCAGAGGGGACCCAAAGAAAACCAAGAACATCACCCAAGTCACACACACACACACAAATCCAAAATCCAAAGTGCTCTGAAGTCCACCCTGACTTCATGTGAGGGGTTGCAGCCAAACCACAAACATGCGTATACTAAAAATATTCTGTAAAATTATCTCTGGGCTCTATGTGTAAGATAGATAAGACGTAAATGAAGTTTGGACTTGGAATTGCATTTTATCACCCAAATACCTTAATATATATGTTATAGCAGTTCCAAGTTTTAAAAATCCAAAGCCACAATACTTCAGATTCTAAGTCTTTGGATAAGGGACCCATAGTCTATCTTATGGGCTTAGAAGTACTGTTGTTGAAAATGACACCTCCATGCAATTTATGACAGATGGGAGAGCCAGGGGATCAAGAGAGAAAATAACTCACTCAAGGTCATCCGGCCTGAAACACAAATGTGAATCCTCAACATTACTCCTGTGTTCATGAAAACTGCCAGCAGTTATTGGGCAATTAAGTTACAGCCTGCTAGGTCACAGGATACAGATGCTCATTGGCTTACGGTGGGTTATGTCTTGATAAATCCATTATAAGTTGAAAGTATCTTCAGTGGAGCATGCATTTAATTCTTTTTTTTTAGCATAAACCTTTCTTTTTTTCTTTTTTTTTTAATGTTTATTTATTACTTCAAGTTACATCTCCATCACAGCCCTCTCCCTCCACCCCTCCCAGCCCCACCCTCCTACCCTCTCACCCTTCCCCCAGAATGCATAATTCTTTTTTTTTCAGTCCAACAAATGGTTCTTTCTCTTATAACAATAAATACAATACAAAACAACAGAGCTAATTAGGCCACAGTTCTGAGGGTTATATGGCTTAGCATACATTCCCAATGTCCAGTCCATATGTATTTGGCACCTGACTTTAATATTCTACTGTCTAACTATCTCCATTAGTTTAAAGTTCTCTATCTAACTCAGCTTTCATACAAACTTGCCTCACAATTTTAAAAATATCTTCTTAGATCCAGAATACCATCTTGATTCCTAAACAACTCAAAATTTAACTATAAGACTCTAGCTATCTATTCTTCAACCACATCAGAGACCTGAGAGGTATAAATATATATGATTATACAGGACATGCAGTGCCCGCAGCTTCCAAAACTAAGAAATGACATACCCGTGGCTGCCTGGACAGTTCCCATTTACTCTTCATACATTACAGCATCAATCTTCAGCTGTTTGGCCCCATTTCTCTGACAGACATTGATTGTAGAGCAGGAATTATGAAGGACTTACCTACCCTGTCTTGGCAGAGCTAGGCTGTCGACTTACCTGCTTCCAAGTTTTGTCCTTTTTGGACAGCAGTCTGTCTACAGTTGAAGCAAGGGGTTTTTTTTTGTTTTGTTTTGTTTTGTTTTTGCCAAGAGATAGGCTTGCCACTAATTCAACCATCTCACACTGGAGATTCATCGATGCTCATAATTCTTATAATCCACTACACATACCAGATCAGTGACACAGGGCACTGTAGGCCATTGGTTGTTTCCCTGGTTGTGAGGCTGGTTGGGATTGCATACTACTTACAGCTAGCAAAGGAAAAATTCAAATCCAAGATATGAAGTATAGTCAGTCGTATGGAATGAGTATTTATTTTTGCATCATGGCAAAGTTTAGAAAATATGGAAATTGAATCATCCGTAGTTGAGGACTATCTAGCAATAACTCATGTGCCCTGTTTTGTTTACTGCTATGGAGCAACATGATCTATTTATCCCTCAGTTAAAACACTAAAGCAAGGAAGCAGATACTGGAAAGGTGATGGAACCAGCCCAAATCACACAGGGCATGATTAGGATGTGAAATCAGGAGTGTCACATGTGGTAGGGTTAGTGAAGTTAGTGTAGCATCTAGAAGCATAGGGACTTTGTAAGCTTGGGATCTCAGAAAAAAGGTATGGGTGGACCCAATTACATCTGGATGTGATTAACATTGAAGGGCATTCCTTGAAAGCCCACCAAGAGCAGATGATCATGGGACCACAAGACATACTGTTGTGGAGGTGTGCCTTGGGAAGCCCACCAGAAACTATGGCAATGAAATGCCGGAATTCATGGCTGAAATCATTATGACACAATACAACACAAGGGATTTAAATCGGAAGCCTACGCAGCCTGGGCCACCTTCGTCCTTGTCTTCCTCTACGAACACATGCTGAGAGACCATGCTCCACTGCTCATCACCATTTTTGCACCAACCTGCCAGGAATCCATGCTAGTGGAGAAAGTAAAGGCAGACATTCCCTGGTGGTCCAGAATGCTGGAAAGGAGAAATACCTTCCCTCAGAACCTCAGAGCATCAGCACAGTGAGCAAGCAATTTGGAACTTTTAATATTGTAAATAATTGGGCCCTAGGACCGCAGAGGCAATTCTTGGCTGATTAAAAACTGCCCGGCATCAATGGTCAGAATAGATTAAATTTATAAACTGGCCTTAAGATCTGATGAATAAGACTCACAGACTTTAAGATTTAAAGCCTTGTTGGGAACCAGCCACCTGTACGGATCCACGCCAAGAGAATTAACCTGAGAGAATATTCTTTTAAGAAACTTAAGCTAGTGTTAAGTGTTTGTTTTTTAATAGATATTAGAGGGTTTTAGATATTAAGATAAATAAAAATTTACTGTTACAGTCACACTCTACAGCTAAAGCCCCTCTGATACATCTCAGGAAGGCATGGTGACCAACAATGCTAATCCTCCCTCAGCTGCGTCCCCCTCTCTTCCCTTTCCATCTTTTCATGCTTGAGAGCAAGCTGAGCTCCTTCCTTGTGGGGGGTGTGTATTGCTGTAGAATCTGAACCCAGGGTTTCCTTTAGGGAAAAGGGACATAGAACACTGGCAGAGAAGATTAGCTGGAGAAACGGGGAGACTCCACTGACCTTAGAATCGTCTTCTAGATAAGGAGCAGAACTGAGGATGCCAAGTATAGGAGATGGGGATGGAAAAGCAAGTGAAAGAGAGAAGAAACAAAGAGAGACACAAGAAAGACAGTGAAGACAGAAGAGATACAAGGAGAGACAGAAAGAGAAGTAGAGAGAAAAAGAGGAAGACTCTTGATGCAAAAGAAGAATGTGGCAAGGGTCTTGGAGAGACCAAGTTAAAACTTCTACAAGTCGGAGGGATGGAAAGTTTGTAAGAAAAGAGCCTTTAATTGGGTTGAGCTGAAGGAAAACAGTGAAAGAGCAAAGGGTTTCTTGCTGCACGGCTGAGTTAGAGGATGGATTTGTGAGGTGTTAGATGACAGCCCAACAGAAAAGCATGCAGTTCGTGGTGAGCAGAGAGAGAGAGAGAGAGAGAGAGAGAGAGAGAGAGAGAGAGAGAAAGCCTCTGTGCCGAGGTCAGCACCACTGGTAATCGAAAGCAATCCTTCTAGCTGCTCTTCTTATAAGGATGCTGGGCATGATTGGAAACTGAGGTATTGGTAGGTTAAAGCTATATCCTTGATGTGTAAGGAGAGGACCAGAAGAGTTATGTCCATCAGTAATGACCAGAAAAGTTGTTGAATTTATCACTAAGTTGGAACTTAGTTGGAAATTTGCAAAATATCTCATCCATGAGAAGCCAAAATATCAAACCTACACTATGGGGTCACTTTACAGGTGAGGTTTAATAAATCCTTTTTTAAATGCAGGCTGTCCAAATTCTCAAGTGATTGGTTAACATTATAAACTTGTTCTGCACCAGTAACCCTGATGTTTTCTTATAGACACTGATGTAAAACCTTCCTCTAGTAACTATTATATCCCTGGGCTCCATGAAACACCCATGGCATTAAATAATCCCCACTAAAATTTAGGAATCATTCAAAAACATCAAACTATAAAAAGAAATGGCCAACTATGAGGAAGCCTCAGCAGATTCCACAGGCAGTAAGGTGAATAATCCCAGGAACTTCAGAACCAGAAATAGCTTGAAAGAATTGGTAAATCTGTTTAACAATTTAAAAAGATAAAAGAAAAAAAACCAACACCAAAACCAGGATAATATGAAAGTATTAAAAAGCAGATTTGAGAGAAAAACAAATTAAATCATTCTTGATTAAAAAATATGCTTCAGAAAATCAAATCTCAATACTAAATGTGTTAGATATCAGATTTAACAAAATTAAATAGAATTGTTTAAAAAATGAGATAAGAAAGAAAATACTAATGAGGATGAATGTCACAGAAAAGAAGAGGTAAACAAAAATAGTTAAGTTTTAGAACAGAATATGAGAAAAATTTTGGAAGGAAAAATTTGAGAGTGGAGAACAGTGAACATTCAACAAAAGGACTTTTAGAAAGCAGGGAGCCACACCAGATTTCTAAGGGGAGAAAATATAAAGCACCAAAGCATCTGAGGATGTCAACCTGAAGTTGAAAAGTATTGAAGACAAGACAAACTGTAAAAAGTCACCAGAGATCAAAGAGAACGAAATTACCTTGAAGGAAAAACAGACTGATAGCCACAGTCGAACTCAGAACAATCTCTTCGGTGTCTTGAAAAGGGTGTGCCAACCTAGAAGACTTTATCCAGTTTAAATATCAAGGATGAAGATAATAAAAAGACATCTCTAGAGTAGAGAGAGCTTAGTAGCCTCAGGGATGCACCTCAGTAAATGGATGGTGGGCATGAACCTTCAATGAGTCAAGCATATTCAGCAGTAGCTCCTCTTACAACACTTAGGAAGGTGGAGTAAAAACAAGGTGGAAGCAGAATAAACAGACAAAACTAGATCGTATGGTGGGGAAGAAGAGATGGGAGTCAATGATTCTAAAATCCTGCGTTGCTCTGGAGGACAGTAGAAATAGGCAAACTACAGTGGTGAAGTTCCTCACTAAAATGTAAGAGCAGCCACCAGAAGACCAGAGCCCAACTTCAGAGAGTATGGAATTGTGGAGAGAGGGGTAGGGCACACCTAACTCATTCAATATGTGAAGGGACTGTAAACTGTACACAATTTAGAAAGTAGAATAAAACACACACAATGAGATGATAAAAACCCATCTGTCGAGATTCAACCAATGTCTGTCAGAGAAATGGGGCCAAATGGCTGAAGAATGATCCTGTAATGTATGGAGAGAAAATGGGAACTGTCCAGGCAGCCACTGGTATGTCATTTCTTAGTTTTGGAAGCTGCAGACCCTGCACTTCCTATATAATCAGATATATTTATCCCTCTCAAGTCTCTGAGGTGGTTGAAGAATAGATAGCTAGAGTCTCATAGTTAAATTTTGAGTTGTTTAGGAATCAAGAGGGTGTTCTGGATCTAAGAAGATATTTTTAAAATTATGAGGCAAGTTAGTATGAAAGCTGAGTTAGATATAGAACTTTAAACTCATGGAGATGGTTAGATAGTAGAATGTTAAAGTCAGGTGCCAAATACATATGGACTGGACATTGGGAATGTATGCTAAGCCATATAACTCTTATAATTGTGGCCTATTTATTTCTGTTGTTTTGTATTGTATTTATAGTTATAAGAAAAAGAACCATTTTTTGGACTGAAAGGGAGAGCTATTGGGGGGGGAAAAGAAATACCTTAAACTAAAAAAAAAAAAGAAGGGAAGAGGATGGGGGGGGGTG